>VWZZ01004454.1:327845-359425 GCA_013399095.1 Psophia crepitans | reverse complement strand
GCCCCCTTCCCTCCTCAGCTCAGGAGCTGCAGCCTGGCCCCAGTTCATCCCCCCGCCTCACAGGCCACCGATCCTGCTGCTCCCCCAGCAGATTTAACAAAAACCAAGTTCTTTTCCCCTCTCTCCCCTGCCGCCATGTCGGTGAGGTACCTGGCTGGGGGGGCAGGACCTGCTGGGACACAGAGGAAAGCGGTAAGTTTTGGCCTGCCTGCCTGGTACTGCATTTCAGTCATCTCCTCAGTTTAATCAGACAGTTTGTAATTAGCAGAAGATGGTGTTATTTAAATGTTGTTCTGAGTAATCTTCTAATAATGGCCAGGTTGATTTTCCTCTGTAAATATTAACAATCAAGTTTATTTGCTGATTGTTTCCCCTGCCAATTATTAGTGTTGCTTTATTCACACCTACCTCGGCTTAAGCAGAAAAGCACTTACAAGAGTTGCTTTGTATTTTTTTTCAGATCCAGATGAGAAAAATACTTTTTGTAATGTACTTTACATACAAGCCTTTACCTGTAATAGTTGGGGTTTTTTTGTGCACAAGTGTATCGCTGCCTTTCTTCAAGTGTTAGCTATGGTATTTTCCCTCCATTATCGAGACAACCACACACCACAGTGTTTTTAGTCTTACCTAAATTAAAGCTTCTGTAAACCTTCCCTCAAACCAGTGTGGCACATTTATATATGTGGAAATCAAAACCGTACTATGAAACCGCATTTTTAGCAAGCTTTTTATAGAAATTTCATGTATTTTAAGAGTTGCTGAGATTTTAGATAGGTGATTTTCAATATAATCATACCTTGTTTATTTTCATAACTCTTACATCTGAAACACTTCATTAGCATTTGCTAACACACTAAAATGATAATTTCTCACAGAAATGGTAGAACTGCATAGCTACAAATCAGTGTGCTGCTGGCAGTAGTTGTGGGGAGTGTAAGTGTCCTTCACAAACATAATGGGTTATATTTGTAGGGAAAATAACTCTTTCCGCATGACCAGTAGACAGTTTGTGCACAGAAATGAGGTAAATTCAACTTTTTAACTTGAAGTCCAGATTAATGCTGACTGCGTTTTAATGAATAATATACTCGGGGGAAAATGGCACAGGGTGAGAGAATCAAGATAGTTGTGAATCAGGGTTGACTCCAGAGAACTGAGGTGAACAGAAAGGTCGGAGGGCTGAACAGCTAGATGAAACAGGGGTAAAAGATTTTGTCTTCCAATCCCAGTGTTACTGCTCCTCATCCATGAAAGTGCTTTTCACGAACAGTACAAAGATCTCTGAGATGCATGTACCTCACAAAGTAAGCCAGGTTTTCAGCTTTTCTCATTACTGGAACTGAGTAGTGAATGTTTTAGATTAATTAACTGCAGAGATCTCAAATTTGTCCTTTATATGCCAAGTGGAACTTAATAGAGTTCTTTTACCTGTTATCCTACCAATTTCAGGAAACATCTGTTTTTTCATGCTACTGTTTTACAGGTTTTTTTACTGGTTTTTTTTTTTTTTTACTCTTTTACAGTTCCTGAGAAGGTTAACAGTAAAGGTACCTCTACTAAGGCTGTCTTAGGGACAGCCTCTACTGAGGCTGTGAGGGAACTCAGTATGATTGTACTTGTTGGCTCTTCATTTTAACTACTGGTAGCTTGCTTTCTTACTTTGCTATTGTGCTTTTCTATAATGGTATCTTTCCCCGTAGCTACCACCTCTAACAAAGTATTGGAGATGATTTAATCCCTTCTGATGAAATATCTTCATACAAAACATGAGGGGGTTTGTGCTTTGGTGTCCCTCTGCTTTTCCTGATTACTCAAGAAATTAATTTGCCGTTTTCACAGAGTATGCCTTTGATACTCAGTTCTTCATACAGGGGAGGTCAGGAAGGCTTTCCCTTACCGAAACAAGTCTTTCAGGCCACCATCTGTGTTGCTAGCTGATAAATCCAAAACTAGGGCCATGTCACAAGCCTGTTTCAAGTGCGCTGCAGATTTTGCTGGCCTGCAATAAGGCTGCCAAACTCAACCTCCTCTTGTCTTTGTGGCACATTCTGTCTGAACTCAGGCTTGGTCATGAACCTCCTGAGAACCGTCACCATCCTTTAACATAAAAGGAACCATTCAGGATAAACTCAAGGCTTTCATCAGACTTTCTGCTATTGTTGAGGCACCAAGGACTGATTCAGTGCTTGGCAGAGCAGTCCTTCAACTTTTGTTTGTATGGTCCTGTCTGATAAATAGCAGTGTGAAGGATTCTTGCTTGCAATGATGTGTAATATAGATAGATATGTAAATTGTCACTCAAAATCAAAAGAAAAACTCTGGTTTTTGGTTGCTTATTAGAGGCTGGAATTCTTCAAGATACATGTGGAATAAGGAGTTTTAGAGGTAAGTTAGGAATTACAAGATGAAACTGATTTGTTTTGTGGGAAGCTGGATGATCATCATAGTCTCTTCTAGCCTTAAAATGAAGTAATTTTTAGAGTGGTTTGCTTTGCTGTACAGAAAAAGTTTGGAGAGATTTACTTTACTGTACCAGAAAATGCAATCTGCTGTAACTGTCACAAGCATGTCATTTGCTATCAGAGGAGCTCAGAAAAAAAAAAAAAGCAGAACATATGAAACATTTACATAATCAAGCATGTTCATTTGGACAATGCTAGTTGGAAATTTAGTAGAACAGGTTCATACATGTTAAAAATAACAATTGCTGAAAATATCTTGCCCCTGAAAGATGTTGAACCAGTTCCAGAGTTTGCTCATTCGATTAAGACAATCTGTTCGCTTTATAGGGAAGTGCAGTGGATCAAAATGAAGAAGTGAATTCCTGTGTGGGAAGGTGGCATAAGGTATGTACCCATTGCAAATGAAGGGGCTGCTATCTGGTTTTCTAGATCTGATTATCAGCTAAGGAGCAGTTAATCTTGGGACACTGGTTTTGATTCTGAACGTTAGCTTTTGGGTTAGAGCTGGTACCTTAGTATGATGGGTTGAGTTCTTAAAGTGAAAGCATTAGAGGTGAAAAGCAGGTGTGCTATCTTTCTGAACAGTGTTTGCCGAGGTCATCAATATGTTTGTGTTAATTAAGTCTGGTGTCTTGTATATAATATTTGCAAATTTCCTTCCTGAGCATTGCAGAATTATTTTGTTATGTATTTCTAATCATTCAAAAGCAGCAGTCAAGAAAGCTTTAGCAGTCTGGAATTCTGTAGTTGCTGTAATGTAGATAAACAACCAAGCTGTAATAATCAAATTGTAGCACAGGTTAGAGGACATAATCATACTTAGAAAACTGCCAATTATCTCTGACCACAGCAAAGACTTTGTAAAGTGATATGGTCCCGATGTGTGCTGTACTTCAGAGGCAACCAGAAATTATGAATAACATTTAACCTTTTACTGATTAATATTATCCATTAATTATGAGCATCAGTATTCTTTACAAGTGTATATGTTATCTTGTAATTGCTCCATTATTATCTTCAAATTATTAAAGGATATACCCACATAATCTGTATTTTATTGATGCATTAGCATCGTGTGTGAAAGAAGACTTCCGTGAATAAGAATAGAGCAGAATAGTGCTATCTTTTTCTCTGTAAAAATTTTCTTTTTTCCCAAATATTCTGTTAGAATAGAGACTTTAGAAAAGGAGTGCAAGTCAAACTCTTCAAAACATTTGATAAATGCAGCTGCTAAAAGCTCTCAGCTCCAACAGTTCTTCTTTTGTTAGACCCTGAAGCCTGCTTCTGGTTATTCACTGCGTCTCTGTGTTGCTCATGATCGCTGAGCAAGTCAAAGGAGGCAGGACAGACATAGAAATGTGTGGCGGAGATATGTAACATCTGGAAGGGCCATTTCAAAGCTGAAGAATGACACAGGAGTTCTTTAATAATATCTAATTGCAAGAATAAAATGCTTCTCTGCTGACTTTTCTGGGGGAGATGTTTTTGTTGTTTGGTTGGTTTTATTTTTGTAACCAGGAAGATATTTTCTAGCTGGGTCTCCCTCTCCCCAGGGTGGCTTCTATCTTGTTACACAGATCAGGGAGGTTTGCATCTGAATAGAGATGAGAGCTTCATTGGCAGCTAAGGCCAAGGATGGGTTGCAGCTGATCCATGAGGTAAATAAGCTTTTGTGCCGGAAAGCAGTTCATGCTTTTATAGTAATAGGATCTAGCAGTCATTGGTGGAGATAGCAGCAGTTGGTGCTATTGTACTTCATTTAGGAGATCGAAAACAGTTTTTCCTTCAGAAGTAAAAGGCAGCTTTCAGAACCAAATCTTTTACATATGCATATGGCAATATTGGTAGTTCTTTATGCAATGCGGACTGCTTCAGATTCATCTCTTCCTAAAATAAAACCAGCACTTTATGGGAGCAACATATGTTTTAAGTATAATTTCTGCCAGAGACTATTGATTTGATGTGACTCAGTTTTCTCAAGAAGTGTCAGACTCTGTATGGTATCCTACCATGAGAGCCCCAAATCAACTTTATAAATATTTTGCTATCCTGATAGCTGGAAACAGCTCCACTGAAATGTCAGGCTGATTTCAGACTGAAGAAGGCGAGGGAGAGGGGGCTGTGCCTTGCTGTACCTGCACAGGTTTTCCCCTGTTTGGGATCACTTTGGATTCCTGGTCCCTAGGGCTGTCAGTGCAGGACTGTGGTGCTTTCCTGCAGCACTGTGTTCTCAGGTGAGGCTAAAGAAGGGGCATACGAGCAGCAGAAAAAACACCTTTTAAAATGATAGCTGCTTATCTCATGTATATTCCTTTGTGGAATTAAAGGCTGACAAAGCTTTGCTGTCCCTGCAGTCTGAGTACATTTAAAAAAGCAACAAAAACCCCCCATAACCAAAACACAACCCCCCCAAAACCACAACTATGGGGTTCAGTCTGTGTTCAGTTACACCTCCGGTTCAGAAGCCTTTGCAGAATTTACCAATATCCAGCAGTTCTTCTGTCTTTACTTGTGAGCTATTTCTATACTGTAAGGATATTTTCCCTCATTTCTAGCTTCAACGGCCTTTAAATGTTGAGTCTTCACCTTCATCTGACCACTGTTTTCCTCAGTGTAGATATTGTGTGCTTTGCATTAATACATACTCTTTTACATGAAAGAATTCATGTCGAGATGCTGGTTGGCTTCTGAAACATTCAGCTTACAGGCAGGATCATAGAAAAATTCTGTTTAGAAGAAAGAATAATGAATAGTTTTAGAGGGCATTTTTAATTTGGCAGTTTCTCCATGTACTCCCAAAAGAATAAAAACAAATTATTTTCAAACTCATTAGCTTCTGTTTCATCTAGTTATGATGGCAAGTAAAAACAACTCTTTGAACAGTTCTTGTATCTGTTTTTCAGTGTCTGAAAAAATGTGGGAGTATTCCTAACAGATGACCTGTAAGGACATTAAATTTTTTGTGTAAAATGATAGAGCACAAGCAAAAGATCAGGAATTAAGGAAAGGGAGAGAGGAAGAAATGTAGGATGGAAAAAGGGAGAAGCAGAGGAAATCACAGAAATAATTTCACAAGGGGCTTGGAACTTGATAATTATCAATAGTTTAGTACAAGCAATGCTATTTTTCATACTTGTTGACAAATCTACTATGAGATAATTCTTAAGATTTGAAGATCTGTAATAAGACAAACCGGTTAACTTCACATAAAGTATTGATTTGGACTAAATAGATCATAACTTGGTGTATCCAAAAAAAGACAGGAGACATTATGTGTATATTGGTTCGCAGATGTGAGGCTTTTGGAAATAGCCTCATGAGTCTGAAAAAGCAATACAGATTTGCAGGCAAGGCTGCCAGTGTCATAGCGATTGTCACAACCAAACAAGATAGTTGTGTACTGCCTGCCTAAAAAAAGTGATCTGACACAGTGCAGTGATGGGATGGAACCAGATCAACACACTCTGCTGATCTGCATATAAACTGAAATTAAGGTCTAAAAAATCCAACCCATCCTACATTTAGACAATATGCTTTTAAGCTCTTTGCGGTTACAGGTACAGCCGGAACTGGCAAAAGTCAGGAAGGAGACCGTAGGGTTCAGCACTGTCTGAATTCATCTCTCTCAGCTGTGCTTTACAGACTCTGCAGCAGGGCAAGTTCAGCTGGCACTGTTGAGGGCTACAGGGTTAAGAACAGCTCTGTCAGGCAAAGATGTTTTTTGTTGCTTTATCTTTGTAAACTGAGGTCACTTTATATTCGGCATAATGTAGTCTTTTTCATTACACCTGTATTTAATACCACTAATTTCTGTGGAAGTTAAGCAATTCTTTCTTATCAAAGAAGCACGACTGTCTTAGAACAGGGAAAAATCATTTGTTTGAACAGTTTATTTTCATAAGCTGAAGCTCTCAGGTGGTCTCCGGAGAGAGGCGGGGGGGGGAAAAGGCTATTTTCTCATCCAGTTTCTACTCAGCAATCATAAAACAAAATTTTGCCTTTCCTTCATTTCCCTCTTGCCATGTGTATTGGAGCTGCAGCTTTTTTCATATGCAGTGAAGGCTGAGCACACCGCTTTTCAGTCATGTATAAAGATGTTTTGTCTTGTGATTATGAACTTGAAGCACTAGACTGTGTCAAACTTTTGATCTGCATAGAAATTAGCACATGCAAACAATAGGAGAAATGAAGGACATACCTAGTTTGAAAATAAATTTCACCTTGAGAATTAGGAAAAGAAAAATACAGTTTTTTAATAGCTTTATTTATACTCCTGTAAGGCATAAAAAAACTCCCAGTATACAGGAGTGAACAGATAAATGTTCTCTAAAACCTAGGGAAACCGAAAGAAAGAAGCAGTACTTTAAAAAAAAAAAATCCTGAGAAGAAAAAATGTAAAACTGTCATCTTAATAAAATCAGGTATAGGCACTGAGCTTACTGGAGTTGGAGAGATTTTTAGATTTATTTGTAGATGTTGTGTATAAAACCTTTACTACTACAGTGTGTGCACCAGGTTGTTCTCTGCTGGACCTTCTAATGACTTGCCGTTTCCATTTTCCAGCACTAAGGACTGAAAAACCAACAACCCACAAAATTTAAAAAAGGTAATAAGTTTAGCAGGGAAGTTTTTTTATTTGCCTTCTCCTTGGAGGTGTTTAAATGGAATTCTGAAACACTTTTCAATATAAGCAGAAATTAATTTTGAAGTTCAAATCCTTGAAGCTATGGGAAAAGCAGGAAAATGAATTAATATAACAAAATTCAAAAGTGTTGACTGAAATGTTAATCTAAAATGGTATCCTGAGCCAGCTCTGGTATTGATATTTAAAGTGTTCACGATGTTTGGAAAGAATGCCTTTCTGCTGTAAAACATTGCGTCCTTGAAATTGTAATGTTCCCTAGGAATGCTTTGTTTTTTTCTGAGCTTCCAACAGAAATCAGGCAGGGAATCTGGGTAACGTTGAGAAGCCAGCTTTTTGAAGGTGTAGGTAGAAGACCTTTGATTTGAAAGAAATGTGGTGTAGGGGAAAGAAAAAGAAAGTGTTGTGGGTTGTTTTTTTCCTGGGTTCTCACCCCTTCTTCCCATGCTCAACTTTGACCTTTTGTTCAAGACGTATTCTCACAACCACTCCAACAAAAGTGGAAAATTCTTATGACAGAACCTTATGATTTCTAGTTATACTTTCATCGCAAACCAAATTTGCTCTTTATTGATTCCCTAAGTATAAAATTGTATAAACTTCAGCTCAGCTTCCTAGTTATGTTAATGGAAACCAGTTACATGGTATTTTTTCCATACTTATCTTACTTGCAACATAAACTCTTCACTCCAAGATCTAGAAAGTCACTACAGAAACTTTCCCATAAGTATTTTTTAAAAAGAAAACACTATAAGATATTTCCCATTAGGGAAAAAACTGCAGTTATTTTACTGCTCTAATAAAGAATTGCAGAGAAATCTCTGAGTTAAAACATTAAATGGAAATAAGGAAATGACAAAATCATTTTGAAGACACTGGAAGGAGCATGAGAAACTTAAAATCTTCAAAGGGATTTCAGGAGGAAATGCAGTGTTATGACACATGTTACTTAATGGTCAGTTACAGCCTGAGTCCCAGAGAAAAACAAATTCATGGGATCCCTGCCTACTTTTTTCCCATGCCTGTTCCTCGTACAGACTTGTGGTTACTAGGAAGTTAATTCTAATGATTTTGATGCGGGCATCTTTGTATTTCAATAACTCTTAAATTCCCAGAGCACATTCACAAGTATTTGTAACCATTATAACCATGAAGATAGTCCTGGAGATATGATCCAAGCATAATTTACAAGACCACAAACTACACAGGGAGAAAAATCAAAACAAGCTTACTCAGTTCCAGTTCTCAGAAAATCTTATTCTTTATTAGTATCACTGCTATTTGAACTATTTGGAGGTGACAAACACTTTGCTTAAAGAGCATATGCTTCAGTATTTACACGTTTACTCAGGATTTTGGTATCGAGTGCAGATTTGGAGTTTAATCTTCTGTTTGTGAACATACAAAACATTTTTGTCCTTGAATGATGAGAGACTGCTTCAGATATTATGTACCTGGGCTTCTAGAAATGTGATTGTATCCTAGTGGATTTATTAGAAGAAAGGAAAGGTGGATATTAACAGAAAAAAGATGCAACCAAAGAGTAAGCCTGGTACATGGAGCAGAAGTAACAGCTGAAATCTTGCCTAAACTCCTGATATTAAAATGGGAAGTAATAGGAAATTGAAGATACCAAGTTTACTGAATAAAGCAAAGTTCTGTTATCACTGAAAGAAACCATGTCATGTAACAATGTCTTGTTATATTCCTGCACAGTTACCTAGGAAAGTAGAGCTGTGTAAATCTTATTATGAGGATGGATGGGTTTGTATGATCTGTGGTGTATTCCTGTAGCCCAGTAAATGTGGAGTTGCCTGCCGTTGCTTGTAACTGGTCACAATGTTGTGTTAAGCTAACAGTGTGGACTTCAATGTCTGTCAGGCTTTCAGCTTATCTTGGCCAGCCTGGAGATTTATTTTTTTCCTGCTTGTTTAGCTGTAACAGCAATTATCTAATTGCTGCTAGATTATTACCTAGTGACCAGGGGACTACTACCTACCTCGTTTTAGCTTTTGCTTAGCTTTGTACATTTGTCACTTAACATTGTGACTGGTTTTTGAAACTAATGCACAGTAATTACAACTAGTTATTCTGTGGAGCGTGAACTGTCTATGACCATAGACCAGAGCAGAGGAGCACAGGCATGGGCAGAAGCCTTGAAAGTACAGGTCCATGATGATTCTGGAGGCCCCACGGCTAAAAACCAACTAGCCCATGGTCAGATACTGGTCAGCAAAGGAATACAGTCTTGGGAGCTATGTAAAACCAGTTTTTAGGGGTAATAGAAGTGTGCAGACCGGTGAAAATAGAGCGAAGTGTAGAGCATGTCAGCCAACATAAAAAAACTTACTTGTGACAAATTGGTAGCAATAGGGAAATTTGAAGAGGAACAGAAAAGCCATCTTGAAGTAACTTTTAAAATAGATAATTAGTGACCTAGGTATACTTTACACAACATTAAATCAGAATGTTTAGTTATATATTTTTTCTTTTTCAAAGAAATACTACATTACTAAAATAATAATTACAAGAACCTGCAGGCCTTTAAGATATTGAAAGAATATTAAAGTTGGAGACCTCTATAAAACTAACACTTGAAATGAGTGCTATGGAGGACTTGACCTGAGATAGATTTAGTTTTGGAGTGTACAGTGCTAAATATTCACTTGAAAAGTCAGACACCTCTGAGCTCAAGTAAAGGTGTACCCTGTGAGGCTATAATTGCTTATTTATGTATATTCTTGCATCAAAGTTAGTGGATTGGATTATGTGAAAGCAGGCAAAGCAGGAGCCTTTGGACTTTCAGTATCTCTCCTGGGCTCTGTCTAGATGTTCTCTGTTCTGTGACAATTGATCACATTATCCAATCCTTCCTTTCTCTCTCACTTTCCCAGTCTGTGATTACTTTTCACGTGGGTTTTGCCCTTCTTACTTTCTCATTGCCTTTAGTATCAATGTCCTCTTTTTCTTGACTTCTCTTTGTTTAGCTTATCCCTAGCTTACTAACCTATTCTTCCTTCCAAAGAAATAAGGATAAATCCTTGATCACTCCGCTTTGTGTTTATATTCCTTTCTCCACACTTTATCTGTTTTGTCTGTTCAGGCTGCATGCTCTTTCCTGTAATGTACTATGCTTTTACAGTCTTTACAATAGACAGTCCTCACTCTTGGCTGGTCCTTAAAAATTAGTTTTATGGTTACACTTTAATTAGAGAGCAATTGCTTAAGAGTATATGTAAATGCTAAGTGCATAAGTGTCAGTTTTGACTTTGAAGAAATAATTTCAATAAATGAATATCCTTTATAATTTGAATGGACATAGTGAAGCGATAATTAATATTCTGTTCTTAATAATGAATGCTATGATTTGGAAAAAGTCATTTTAGATGCCTACCTTGAAAATAGGAGCCCTGACTATCAGAAGTCAGATATTCCATAACCTCTGGAAAGCAGCTTTTGGGGGCCTTAATGTGCCAAAAATTGAATGCTGTCAAAGTTACATTTCTCTGCAAAACATTGACCTACAAAACTGAATCCCTTTCAACTCCTATTAACTTAAATATAACAATGACAACAAGGTGTGACTTATTGCCCATTTTCCCCAATTCTTTCTGTAGGAATTCAAAGTTGTTTCCTCGCTCCACTGAGTTAATCCTTACCTTTTCTGTTGGTGTTGAGTTATTGTTTCTGTATTTGCAGAGCTGTATCTATCGCAAAGAAATTGAAGGAATTTGCTATGTGGGCCTTGTTTATATAGATACTTACTGCATGGATGCCAGGAGTTATTGGTGACCAGGGTGGTCCTTTCCTTATTCTAGGCCTAATTGGGCCACAACATACCGTTTCAGAGAGAGGGGACAGTGATGCTTCGTGCTCAGAACAAAGTCAAGCACAGCATAGTGCTGAAGGACCCTTACAAAAATGCCCATTTTACAGCAAAACTTCAGTGCTCCTGCTGGAGCTCTGTTGTGTGTCTTTGCATACTGTAGGAGCAATTGCTAATGAATCTTTTCTCTGGCAGGTGTTTTTGTAGTGTAAGTGGATCACAATTGTGTTTTGGTGTTGATGGAAATTACAAAGCTTAGAAACAGGACTGAACTTCTGTGTGATCTGAGGAGATTAGAGCAATAGGTGACATAAGCAACAGGGTTTTAATTTGACAACTCCCTTTGGAATTGTCTCAGCCCCGTACAAACTACGTTAGCCACATGCAAATATCCCAAAACATCAAAGTGCAGTTATTTATATCAACATTAGGGAGTCTTTGACAATTTTGATAAAAAATACCTTTTATTCAGTCTTTGCTGTGTAATTTATTCCATCAGAGGTATCTTGTCATGATCTCAAAAAGCAGAATCCTGTGTGCCTTTCTGCTCTCTCAGTGAGAGATAAAGTGATTAATGACAGCAAAGGAATGAATCGTGAGTGCATGAGTTAAACTAATGGGAGCTCGGCTGTTACACCACTAGTAAATGGGAAGGGAAACTTGTCATCTTCCTGATGCTGAAGAGCCCTGCTTCGTCATCCCCTTTTCTCTACTTGTTTTCATTGCAAAATTCTCATTACAAGAAATAGAAGCTGACATCTGCTGGAGAGAGTTCTTATGGATGACCCTTCCTGTTAAGAGGCAAAAATCTGATAGAGGAAGAGGGAGTGAGACTATATTAAGATGCTGTTTTTCTTGGGCTTGAAAAGACAAAAAATAACAGTATAAATGACAAGACTTCTTTATCCTTTGGTGGAGGATAATTACATGTAAAAATTTGGATAGCTCCATCCCTATCCAAGGGAAAGTCAGATCTCCTTAGATTTCGTGCATCATCTAGTTTTCCCCTGAGTATCTTCAGGCATAAAGAGAGAGATCAGAAGGATGCTAACTGGGGTAAGCAAAGCAATTGGAAGCATAGGCAGGTTTACAGAAAGCGAAATCCAAAGGCGTGGAGAGGTGTGAAAAGAAGTGACAGCAGAAATGAGTGTAGAGGAGGTTGTGTGCTAGAGTGGGGAATGGTCAGATTTCACAGATGACCAAGGGGGAATTACATGAGAAATATCCAAACTTCACAGATAATTGCAAGGGGGACCTTTGGGGAAAGGGAATCTTGAAAAGCCAACAGTACCTGGCTAGCTATGTCAGTAATACCGTGTAAGATTCAGGTGACCTCGGTAATGGGATCAGAAATACTAACTTTGGGTACAGACAGGGCTGTGAACTGCATTTCACAGGTGATTAATGGGTAGTTAAGTGAGACAGTGTACTTCACAGATAATTGGAGGGCAGTATTGGGAACCTTTGGGGAAGTGAAATCTTGCAATACCAACAGAACTTAAGTTATCCTGTCAGTATATGGTAGAAAGCTTAGATGACCTAGGTGACAGGATCAGAAACACCAAATGTGGGCATAGGTGTAGCAAAACTGGGACCAACGGGGAAAAGTATATAGGAGTGTGTTGTTCATCTGGGGGAAGATAAAGCAGATCAAGATAAATGGGGAAAGAATGAAAGGGGGGACAAAAAGGGTCAATTAAGTGCAAGCAGGCTGCCGATCTGTACTCTTGCCTGGCTGAGCACTGCAAGATGTCACACAACTTACCCTATCTTCTTACGAAGCTCTATTCCTGACTGGTTTCTGTATGAGTGTGCTCTCTTCTGTGTGTGTATGTAGGCACACTACTGACCCTGCGTGTGTGTATCTGTGCCTGCAGTGTGCATATGCAGTGCTGCCACTGGCCAGGCCCACAAATGGAACGGCATCAGCCACCTGTGTCTGATTGGGATGGTTGGAGTCCTGCACCGGAGCCCCCTGAGCCAGGGAGGGGAAGTCCCCTGTGTCCCCAGGCCTTCCAGATTCACCTTCACAGCAGGGAAAATGTAACGTGTTGCGTAGAGAGGGTAGGATTAAAGGTGAGTAACTGTCTCCTAGTAAATTTCCTGTCTCCTTGGACAGTGTGCTGCATTACATCAGTAGTGATTGCTGTGGCATGTTATAGAAACAGCTCGCTCCTTCCCCTCTGGGAACTTAAATTCTTGCAGGTGGGTGCTCAGGTGTGACAAACTAGCCTCAGCTCAGCTCCTCAGGGCAGACAGCCACAGACAGGCTCATTTCTTGCTATTGCTGTCTGTGCCACAAGTCAGAAGGGGCTTGAAAGAGTTTCCGTTAGAGCCAGATTGCCCCAAGACCTCTTCTCTCAACAGTGTGGCACAGGCACGAGTCTGTGCTAACCCTAGATGTGCTCTGACAGAAACATCTTGCTGTGCTGGAGGTGGTAGGAACACGTGAAGAATTAACAGTTGTCAGAAGTGAGCTGGGAAGGCAGGTAGGCATGTTGTGATGAATGCTGCTTAGGTGGAAAGAGAAAGTCTCCTCCACAGGACAAAGAGAAACCGGGGTTGCAAAAATGCAGGAGTTTGAGAGATGATGTCATGCAAGAAGAGCAGAGACAGGATATGGAGATTTGGAAAGCAGTAAGAGCCTGGCAATGACAAATCTTTTTATCTCATAATTCTATATGCCCTAAAATGTAAAAAATCTCAGTTCATCCCCTGCAGGGTTAGGATCTTCTCCCAGTCTTTTTTCTTTATGAAGGTCTGAAGCTTGTTCACAGGCAAAACAAGCTAAACCTCAGATCCAAGACTACTGCCTTCATTGCACGTCCTCTGCTTATTTTCTTTAACCCACCTGAAGGTGTTACATGATGTGTTTGTTACCTGAATAGCATGAAGAACTGAGGACTTATTAAAAGTGCCCCAATGTCATAGCTGGAGGAATGAAAAACTATCTTAGGCTTCTTTTGCAGTGAGGGGATTCAATAGCTATAAGATCTGTTCTTGACTTTGTCAAAGACTTATTTTGAGACTTAAAGCAAAACATTTGGGTGCATTACTGGCCAAAGCCTTTCATCTGCGAACTAGAAGGTAATGGGAAAGAAGGCTAATACTTGCTAATTGTGTTTGGGGTATTGGGTGAATGTGACCATAAAGGCATTATTGCCTTCTATCTCATGAGATCTGCATTTATTTTTTGTAGTAGTTCACGACTAAAGTAATATTTCTGTGAGTCACAAACCGCAATACTCAATGATGTTATCATCTCTTTATATTAATTTCTGTTACTCGTATCTCTCTTGGAGGAGTGGCTTTGTTACCTCTGTTAGGATATCTTCACCCATCCTAAAATGTATGGAACAAGAATTTTAGCTCATTCCATGATACAATGCAACTTGTAAAATGTGCAAAAGATGTGGTGATATGCAGGCTTCCTAATCATGATGTCAGTAGCATAAGAAGAGGTACTTTTTGACACTATAAATAAAAATGACAGTTCACTTAGATTCTTTGCATGGTTTGTCAGTTCCAATTCTCATCCATGTTTCTAAGTATTCTCAAACATGTCGGGATCACAACATGCTTTGAATAACTTACAAAGTATGATTTAAAAATCTAACAAAATCTAACAGAGATCTGCACTCCAGTCTTACTGCATCTTGTGCTTTAAGTATCAGCTATGCAGAAAAGATTCCTGACTATCCATGGACGTGTAATTTTTCCCATTGATTTGTATGCATACAACATTGATATAAAACTATTTCAAAACCTATCAGCAGAGTGTTTCCACTCATGTTGTACTAACAATAAATATTAGAGTAGCAGCAACATAGTTCAGAAGTAGGACATTGCTCTCCATGTCCTTAATTTTTGACCTGATTATTACCATTAGTATCAATAAGATGTTTTGTTTCTGGCATTAAAGACATATAAAGACTGTCATTGTTATCTAATCCATGAGACAACATAAGCCATAGACTTTTGCTTCAACTGGACTGGTGGATAAACTGGAACATATTTCTCAGAAAGAAACTCTGCCTTGATTTATAATGTCTGAATAATGGAGCAGCCAGTGCATGCTGTGGCAGGGTGCTTCAGCAGCTGTTTTATTCTCAGAGGTAAAGAAAGTGTGACTTTCCTGTCTTGTATTTTGCTGATGGCTGGATATTGTGATCTGAACATGCTGATTATTGCAATGTTGCTGATTATCGTCTACTAGATTAAAGAAGCCTTTTTGTTAAAAAAAAAACCAAACAGCTCAGTGTTTTGCTCCTTTAAATGTGTAAAAGATTTACCAGTCTACAAAGCTTTTCTATTCTTTTTTATTCACTCTTAGTAAGTTAAGAAATGAGACTAAATTTGGTATATTTCATTTGAATCAGTGTTTTCATGTGACTTTGCAAAACCACCCCAAAGTCATCTTTAGGCTGTCAGATACTTATACTTTGAGTAAAGAAGGACCTTATACTGATCTGAAAAGGTGCTGTGTTTGCTTATTCTTTTTTTTTCTTCTTGCTGCAAAATCGTATTTTGAGAAAAAAAAATAAAGGGAGAAAAGAGTTTTTTAAATGTCTATAATAATCTGCTTTCTCCTTAAAGGTATTTTTAGCTACACTTTAATATAGTTTGTTTCATAAGAATAAAATTGTAAATAACATATCACATGTCTCTTGCAACTATCCATAAAAAGCACTAAATTCAGAAAAGCTAAAGGTAAGTATATCTTTAAAATAAACATGAACTTAATAAAGTAGTCACTACTATGTCAACCGAGCAACCTTATTTTTCCCCACACTAACAATTTAATGAGGGTTCATTTTCTTACTATTTGTAAGACAGCTTGTATGACATTAACTTCAGTTATGTATTGGGTTTCCCTTCCTCACTAATCATAAGAGTGAAGTCAAGCTGTCTGTGGAGAAAGCAAAGGTTGAGTTTTCCTGAAAAATGTGTTATTCTAATATTAAGATTTGCAAATTGTAGTGAGTTTGTGTAGCTTGCTTTTTGTAATTTAAAAATAAATGCATTAATTATTTTACAAGTTAATTGTTCATTCTCCTTGAGAATGGGAGACCACTGAATTTTTTTATGCTGAAAAAGACGACTGAAGCATTGCCTTCAGTGCAAAACCCAACTGAGTCTCTTTTGTAAACCTTCAGATGACACCATGCCCCTTCCAGAAAGGAAAATGGGAATGAGAGTCTTGAATCATCTGCATCTTAACTGAATGGGATTCAGTGCTATTTGTATTGGCTGCTGACATTCCAGTTCTGTTTACCCAGCCAAAAAGGTTATCAGATGACATTCAACTCCAGGATAACTTGCTTTGAACATTCATCTTTCCTCAGTTATAGTTTGGCTTTTGAAAAACCTCAAGCCATGCAACAGAACTAAACAGGAGTAAGCCAGTGTCATGGCATGGGAGGACTCCCCAGAACTGGATGGCAGGTAGGGTTGGAGGAGGAAGGCAGCTGAGTTAATGAGGCCAGCATGTCAGACTAGCAACTCTGTGCATACGTGTCACAGAACTTCACTGCCTGGACAGAATGAAATGATGGTATCCAAGCAATAACACTGTTGCAGCTAGCTATTTTGGCAAATGCTTAATTAGATCAACTATTGATTTATTAGTGTTCAGTGAATGGGCTAGTTCCAGTTGTGCTTAGTAATTGTTGTGTATCAAAAGTTCTTCCGATGAGTCAACAAAAAAGGAAAAAATATTAGGAGACTCACAGTCAGAGGAGGGGTTAGAATCACCTTGGCAATGGGTGCAGTTTAGTCAGTGAGATTTTTTTTAATTAATGAACTTTTGTATAGCTCTTTTTTGAACAGGCCTCTCTGTCTCACACCATAACCCAGCTGCAAGCTTGCTCTCAGTCTTGTTGGGGATTTGCTGCCTTTGTACCTAGGCACATACACTAACATTTGTTGCTGTTTGTTTTTTTTTTAAATTTCAAAAGTACTGTAGCTGTAGAGAAGCAAGCAATAAAACGATGATATCTTGCAATGGAAATAGATCTTTCATAATATTCTGTCTCAATTTTATTAAAAGAAATTGATGATCAGGTCCTTTAAATGTGCCAGAGCAATGCTGGGCAACTGAGAAGTATCCTTCAGCTAAAAAGAAAATTGATACAATGTGAATAATAATTCTAGTGAAATATGATTTTTAAAACCTCAGCATTATGCAGTTAATTGTATCTTGCAAATGCATCTGTGTTCTTGTGATTTACAAATAAGATCATATACATGTACTAAATTGAGTTTTAAAACTGCTACAGTACTTGATATTTGGAAATTACAGTTCAAAACCATAGCTTGGTGAGCATAAGCTGCTTTTCTTGTTCAAGAATATTCTGTGGCATCACTATGCTCAAACGCTGTGTAGTTAAATATTTCAAAGTTAAATTAGGTTCTAAACATACTAATTTTAGATTTGTAGTCTCTTCACATCTGCACGTGATTGATTTGTGTGTGGCACAAAAGTCTTAGGCCATATTTATTAATATTTCTGAAAAAGTGGGACTGCTCCAAGGGCTACCGTAATTTTTTTTTTTTTCAGAGTTCATTTAAGCATATACTCACATGTGGATATACCATCTTTTGTTTTCAGCATTTCTGTCCTATGTGGGCTAGACATCCGCTGTCACTTAGCAGAAGGTTAACGTTGATGTTAATGCTGATGTCAAAGGCAAATTATAATACCAAGTGCATGAGAGTTCACTTCATCGTTCTACCTTTGTTCTGGGCAACATGTTTCTGCGTTAATGCAAGAAGACAATATTCCAATATGTCTGTGTAGCTTGCTTAATTATTGCAGTTTGATAACTTTTGCAAGTAAAGTGTGTGTTTTCTCATAGAAAACATCGCGTAGAAAAAGCTCAGGATGGAATGGCTGATCTATTTTTAATAGATACTTTTCTGACCATAAAAAAGAAGATATGTGTTCATATTATTTTAACTTTTCATTTTCATTTTCTTCTAAAAATGGATTAATCTCTTTGACTACACTGAAGAACAAAAAAAAAGCAACAGAAAAGAACTGATGTGTATGTTACATGTATAGGCACATACGGACATTCAAAGTACTGCAGAAGTTTCTATCACATATTCATCACCACCCATGTTCACAAGTTTCACAGAGGTATTTTCCAGGAATCGTGTCCCAAGCAGTAAAATCTGGACTGCTGATTTGTATGCTTATACTGTTGTTATCTTCTCTTGTTACAAAGGGAACTCTTTAGTGGATAGTCTTGACTGAGTTTCCCCCTGGTTGTAGTCCCTTCTGATTGTACTCAGTGTGTGAGCTTAATATATTCAAACTACTCCCTGCATTTGTGAGCTTTTGTTTTAGTTCAGACAGGCATTGCTATGTGGGCACTAATGTCGCATTTTTCAAACTGCTAATACAAAGATACATAAAAGAATTCTTAAAGAAAAATTTGGAAATACTTTTCACTCTGAAGTTTTTTACAAAAGTGTTTTTCAGCTAATTAGCTTTTTTTTTTCCTCACAAGTTTATGTTATAGAGTATCATACCTTCACAGCAAATATCTACTCTGTGCATGTGTTCATTTGTAACTTCTGCCATTTTTTGTCCTCCTCCATTTTTCCACAAGAAGATGGAGAGTGATACAGAAATGAAGAGGTAGAAAATAATTTGGGGGAACTTCTGGAAAAAATACTTCTCGGTTTTCAAAGAAAGATCACCTTCCAATGACATCACTTGCCAGTGATGTGAATTAAGTATGTTTTTCAAAAAGTAAATAGAAGGCTTTGATCCATTTTGATGAAAATAAGAGCTTTTTGATTGCTGTTGGGAGCCAAGTTTCTTTGGCTTAGGTACTGTGTTGGGCTGATGCTGCTAAACAATTTCTAGGGCTTGAGCCTGGCGTCAACTTGGAACATTATGCATGACATGTTTGCAATGCAGACTTTAGACTAATTTAATTGCTTATGACTTCTTCCAGAAGCGTTTTGTAGCCATAACCAGTACAAACTGGAGTTACTAGTACTTACAGAGAAATTGGCAACTGTTGCTGTACTGATCACGCTTGGATATCTGATCCTAAATACTAGCAGATACCTTGTCAGAGATCTCATTGCTGCAGTATTTCAAGTGGAGTCATGGAAAGAAGGGTAGGGTATTGCAGGAAAAATAATTCTGTGGAAGAGGCCCAAGCAATGAGCTGTGTATGAATGGAACAACATGTACATCTTCTCCTGCATGCTTTCTTTCTTTATTTGTGCTGTCTTTGCTTAACAGCTACCATATGACTTTTCACCTGAGGACTTCTCATCTTTTATGTCTTCATTATAATGATCAGTAGATTTCTGACTTTAAAAAAACCTGTGATTTTGGTTTTCTTACAGGAAAATTGACTGTTTATCAGTGAGAGAATTAATTTAGCATCTTTTTCCAGACTTCCAAGAGAACAATAATCCTATATCCCTATACAGAAGAGAAAGTTTTATGCAACATAAGGCATTAAAGATTTTTTTTTTCTCCTAAGCTGGAAAGTAATGCTGTATGTATGCATACGTACTAGCCTTTAATTTTTATTCTTAGATAAACCCAAGGGAAACCCTTGGAAGTAAAAATAGAAATATGAGGGTTGGATTGGCTCTCTGGCAGGTTCCATGAGGTGCTGCAGATGAGTGTCTCTAGCAGGATGCCAGCTGCTTGTGGCTTAGGCCTCCCCCTTTGTCTCCTCTGGAGTCAATTACTGCTTACGCTGTCAGTGGGCTACACCAGATAGCCGTTTAGAAATTGCAGTGACTGCAGACTGAAGCAGCTGTCTGCTTAGTGTGTTCTCTCTAGAAAATACCACCTAGGCCTGCATTTCCAGGAGTCATGCCAGTTTCTTATTGATTTTGTAGGTGAAGTTCATTATATTAGCTGGTTCTCATTGCTTAAGACATTTGTGAGCTCATCATGCTGGAAGGAAGAGTGGGTCAGAGCATTACTCAGGAATATGCTGCTGATGCAGCCCACTATCTTTATCTTCTGGGGAGTGCTTTATGAATGAGTAAAGAAAGAGGTGCTTTTGTTTTCTTTTGGTTTTCATTTAGGATACACCGAAGAGTAAAAATTCTTGAGTGTTTGTCCTAAATTGTATGTATTTTTATTAATATTTTCTGCAATATTGCTACATTCACCAGCACTAGTTACACTATGGACATCTGATCTAGAATTCTGCAAAGCTTCGGTGATAATGTCAAAGTTACCTGTTGCCTTCTTGCCTTAGACTGTGAAATCTTCAGATCTCAGAAATAGGTCTATCAAGCATGAAAAGTATATAATCAGAGAAGTCCAAGGTGTGATAAAATGGTGTCTGTTAGACAATGTTTTTCTTTTGGGGGGCCATTAAAACAAAACAGGAATCGTAACACCTCTCTGATGTCAGAAGTGCTCAAAAAGATACCATTTTCTTCATCTCCTACTAGATCAGTCAATACCCAATTGCATGATAGATAAGTCAGTTATTGGGTTCTTCATTATGCAAGATGAGGACAGTAATGCATTCTGCCAGCAGTGGCATTTGATAGAAAATTGGAGGATGTATTTAATAAAAATAATATTTTCTGATGTCAATTGAGTATTTTGCTAATATAGTCAACAAGGTGAATACAATATTAGGAATTATTTGGAAGCAATGGAGAAGAAAAAAGAAACTTCCCATGTTATTGTATAAATCTGTGAATGCCTGCTAATCCACCAGCTCAGAATGCTGACGGTATCGGCAATATGTAGTAGAGGACCATAAAGTGTAGACAGAATGACAATAATGCAGTGGAATGTGTGGGATAGCTTCCCCACTAGAAGAGATTAAACATTTCAGAATTTCCAGCCTGGGGAAAAAAAATTACCAGAGAGCGAATAATGCAAAGTTATGAGTTGCCTGGAGAGAGTGAATAGAGAACAATTATTTACTGTTTCTCACCATACAATATCTAAGGAAGATGAAATAAATTGATTACAGCAGACTGATGAAAACTGGCAAAATACAGTGGTGAAGCATGTTCCTTAAGTGTATGCTTCTGCTGTGGTCACTGTCAGGATTCAGAGCTTTGGTATGGCTGTTCTAATATTATGCTCCCACTGCGAGGCAGAGAAGTGATACAATACTCAATTTATACAAGCCCTTAGGAACGGAATGCCCAACATCATGATGGGAATTTGAGACAGTGCAGTAGTTTTAATCTAGGTTTCTCCAAACCTGAGGTTTGAGCCTTAGTTGTTGTCCTGGCTCTGGCCCGGACCTGAGCATTAACCCCAGCCTGGCCAGAGCCAGGACAGTTGTTGAATTATTTTTTTCTTCGTGTTTTGAAGAACCCACCCCCCCATTCCTTTGTTTGAAAAACAGTCTTTGGTGTTTGTTTTTTTTTTTAAAAAAAGCAGGGGACGGTTTGGTGGATCTGACCACATGGCTGAGCCTTTCAGCCGTGTGGTTTTAAGTCATCAGTTCAAGGGTGTTCAAACACCGTGCTTTTTGCAGGAGACAGAGACTAACCCCTGTTCATACTGTTCATGGCTTTGCACAGACATTTGTGAACATGCTTCTTGTAATATTCTGGTGTCATCTCTGATAGCAACGTATTTAATGAGGTTGTTGGGGTGCTGTGGCTATTATTGTCTGAGTATTATGAAAATTAGGGGCTTAATTCTTAACTGCCTTTAAATGTAGAAGTAAATGAATGGTATAGAATCTACTGCTGAAATCTGTAATACTTCATGTTCCAGGTGATATCATGACACACATGACTGCCTGAAATCAGGGTAGAGCTCTAAAAATGGATTTTAAATACGTGAGATGAAAGATAGGTCAGTGAAAATTTAGAATTTATGTAAACCGGGTTTCTCACCAGCAATTTAAACCAAGGAATACATTTATACATGTATTTATATGCCTTATTTGTGTCTTGTGGGGAATGAATTCAGCTTACAGTTTTAATTTTTTTGTCTCAAGGTTACCAGACACCTTTGCTGGGAGTACTTTTTTGTAGGTGTGCCTATTCAGAGCATTGTAAACTTGCCTGGTACACTTGCAGCAGCTTTTTTCTTATTTTCATGAGATCACAGAGTGCATTGGGTTGGAAGAAACCTCAAAGCTCATCTAGTTCCAACTCCCCTGCCATGGGCAGGGACAGTCTCCGTGAGACCAGATTGCCCAAAGCCCCATCTTACCTGGCCTCGAACACTGCCAGGAATGTGACTGCCACAACCTCTCAGGCCAACCTGTTCCAGCGCCTCACCACCCTCACAGTGAAGAATTTCCTCCTAATATTTACTTTAATCTCCCCTCCTTCAGCTTAAGGCCACCACCCCTTGTTCTGTCACTCCATGCCCTTGTAACCAGCCCCTCTCCAGCTTTCCTGTAGCCCCTTCAGGTACTGGAAGGCTGCTCTAAGGTCTCCCTGGAGCCTTCTCTTCTCCAGGCTGAACAAGCCCAACTCTCTCAGCCTGTCCTCGTAGGAGAGGTGCTCCAGCCTTCTTGGTCATGTTTGTGGCCTCCTCTGGACTAAACGACAATGTCTATTATCATAAAGAATGTAGGATAAAAACTACAGACTGTTGTTTACTTGTATAAACTCAGTCTCACCTGGATTCATCTTGAGGGACCTTTCTGCTTGTGCAGAATCTCTGCCTAGGCATTCGAGAGTAAGAATCTCTAAGGGTAAAAAAAGGAGTCTGGCATTCCCTAATGAAAATGTGTGTAAAGCCTTACAGCTTCAAAAGTCAGGAAATCATTGAGAGAGGCTAATTTTGCTGACAGAGCCTAAGGCAAGTAATATTTTAAGCATGATCAACATAACACATTACCATTTGATGTTTGTTTGTCCGTAGGGATCTCACTTCCCTGTCCTAGAATGTGAGAAAGAATGATTATACAATGATACTCACAACATTCAGAATATCTGAAAGATCTTTTTTCCTTTTTTTTTTTTTTTAATTAGAAATGGATAGAACAGTGATCTTCTGGAAGTTTAAGAAAAAATCAGTTCGCATCTTAATGTAAAAATGCAGTGCCAAATATAAATTAAAAATCTGAATTAGGAAATGGAGCTATTATTGCATGAATATAGCAGGAAAAGTATGAAAAAGCATGGAAAAGAGAATAATATACATTTACCATAATACTCTGTGTTATCATACTGGGTGTTACCATGCTGACAATACTGATAAATGACAGATAGAGAGGTATGTACTGATAATTACTGATATACTGATATATGTATATGCACACAGATAATTATTGATACATACTAATAGTATCGAAGTAGTAGTTAAATGCATTTAAACTTTGGGCCTGACTGGATCATTGACAGCAAAGACTGAATTACTAAGAAATTAGCTAAGAAATGGAATTCTGTTAAATAAGAAAAAATATGTAAAATATGCATTTTTTTAAATATATATAGAGAGGATATGAATTGAAGTGTATACGGATCTGTTAGATTCTATTGATGGTGCTTCCCATCCTGTGGGCAACATACTGCTCATCAGGTCATATTGAAATCATTTGTACAAACCACACTTTAAAACTGACCATCCTGTTTGTCCAGAAAAATCTAAGCATGATGTTGCTTTTCAAACACATTATTCTCAGTCTGTGGACCAAGAAATGTTAGAAACTATTGTAGTAGATCTTGTTATAGATATGGTCTAACTTACAAAGAAATTCCCTGACCCAGCAGGGACTGAAGTATATGCTTTAAGCATGTGAATAGTTTAATTGTCAAATTCAAATCAAGCAAAGACATTACACACGTTCATTAGAGTTATGATTATAGTGATTTTGTCCCTTGCTTTATTTCTTGTATTTGTACTGTTGCTTCATTTGCACTGCTGAGAGAGTGTCTCCTTGATTGAAATTTGATATTAAATCTTCCAATCTCCCCTTTTCTAGTTTTTCTACCTCAAATCACTGTGTTGAGTAAAAGACAAGTAGGGAAGATGAAAACAAAGTATCATCAAATATTTCAAGGTTACTTTGACATCTTAAAACCTTCCAAGGTGTTTGGTGTGTTAAATTTGCACTAGAATTTTGTTTTAACAATGATGGCAGTTCTAGTTAAGAGATTATTATTATGGCAAGAAAAAGAAAGACAGAGGGAAAGGGAAAGAAAAAAATCTCTGGGCTATAACAACACTCTCTGCTTAATCCTGTATTTCACTTGCTATCTCTGACCCTGGTAGAGAAATCTTCCTCTGAAGTTTCTAGTTATTCTGCCATCATTTTCACATTAAAGCAATCTTACAACATCCACCTTAAAAATCACAGACTCTTTACAAAGAGCAATACTATAGAGAGAAAAAATTAATTACTGCATCCTTTGAGATAGGCAATAAAAAATTCGATGCATTTTATTTTCACCCCCAAGAATTCAGACCTTGAACACTGTACTGCTGAAAAAGTTATCTCTGGTAAGCATAGATTATTTTTTTTTTTATAATTCTTTTTTTCCCCATGAAGAGAATTGCCTGATGTCCATGTGGTATGGACTTTGTTTTAATGAGTGTAGCCTTATTTGAGGAAGAGTTTATTAAACAGATTGCTGGACAGTTTTAGACGGAGGTAAGAAAGGGTGATATAATATTTGAAAATAAGAAACTGTTCTTATACAGCCCATGTAAATGTCTTGCATCAAGCTTTTGTAATCTTACACTTTAAGTGGAATTTCCAAGGATAACTTTTTTATAAAAATAATTGTACTTGGATGTAAGATTGAGTTTCAGCTGCATGACAGGAACAAATGGCAGAAGGAACTGGTACTTCTGAAAATTTGAAATGTTTGATATGGCATGACAAAAGTAAATGTGTTGATGAGGAGGGAAAATCACTACATTTCAGAACTAATTTTAGTTGCTGGAAATAACTGACCTATGAGACATAAAAACTTTTTTTTCTTTTTATAAAACAGCAAAAAGATATACCAATTTGCCCTCATCCTATTGTGGAAATTAACACAGAATCCATTGCAGTATCAGTAAACTCAATGGTATTTGTAGCATATACACTCTTCTATTCAAGACATTTTTTAAAATGTAGTTTATATGTCCATGGCTTCGGTGAAAAGAGTAGACAGATGCTTAAAAACAACGTGCAGTGATGTATAGGTTTCGTACTTGTGTAAAAAAATGAGTGATCTGCTTCTTCACACTGAATAGGCAATTTTACCCACGTCCTTACTGCCATGCCACTGTTCAACCCTGTGCTTATGAATAGCATTACTAGTCATATCATAATAAAACCTTCATTCGGGCAAGTCCACCACAAGTCTGGGGAAAGTTATCTTGGCAGATTAATTTTTGCCCATCTGTGTTTCTGTGTGTGGGCTGTAAATATTGTCATTGTCATAAGGCTTTGCAAAAAAAAAAGTTAAACTGCTCCTACATTTTCTTTCATTTAAGATTGCTTTATAGTCCATTAAAACAGATTGCTACTTGCTACTGAAGGCTGCTACTGCAGTCTTCATTTACTCGGCTGAACGGTAGCTTGTTTATAGATCCTGTATTTTGTGAGACTGTCCTGTTACATATATTAATTCAGACAAGGATTTTTAAAGGATGTGGAGGTGGCTAATTCCTATTGGTGTTATCTTTTGATTAGCTAAGGGTTTCAGTCTTTACAGAGCTACACAGTGAGATTTCAAATTTCAGGACTGCCCTACAAGAACTACTTCTATTTCTGTTTGTGTGGGTTGTTTTTTGGGAGTTTTATTTTCCTTTTTTCAAGATAGGTGAGTGAGGATATCCTGCATGAGTAACAAAGGAAAAAATGAGAATATGAACCTGGCTCATGGTCAGTATTTGTTTGGTATAGGCATTTTAGTCTGCACTCCACACTATGGCATTTTTCTTTTTGGGGAATTCCATTATAGATCATCTTTGTTCACCTAAGAGTGGTCTATACAGACATTGCATCAGGTCTTGCAAAAACATCTCAGATAGCAACGCAATCTTTTGCCCAGGTGACTCAAATTCAAGACTTTCCAGCAGTCTGTTTGTAGTAATATCCTGTAGTGTAAATCAGCCTGAGCCCAGCAAAGGCAAGTGTTAGTGAAAAATTGCTGCATGTCGGAGTTCTTTGTAAAGCAGACACGCAGATGGTCCTTTTAACGTGGATACATGCATAATGCTGAAGTAGGACGTGACTAAATTTACTTTTACTGTGCCTTGGATGTAAGAATATTACTGATTTTAAGAGTTAGAAAATATTGTACAGGCTTAAAATTTTCAGAAGTTACTGGATGTTGGAGTAAAATGACTTTCGTTATAAAATGATCAATGAAACTTGTCAGAAAGGAAATGATGAAGGTAGTACTTTACTGAAATGCTTTGTATAATATAGCTGCTGGCTGCGTCATTGCGAGTATGGTAACATACTACATTTTTATATGTTTATTATTCATGACAGTAACTGTTTCTTGCATGGCATTCTAGCTGGTATGTTTTGTGATGATTCACGCTGGGTTACATCAGTTTTACTGTGTTACCTCATTCAATGAGATATGAACTAACACAAGCAGTTGTAAGAGAAGCTGAAAATTTTAGGATAAAATAATTTTCTATAGAAGCCTAGTGATTTGAAGAAAAAAGGTTTTCTTTTTCCTTAAGGAACCTCTGAGCTTTCTGTGTCTGAAAGATAATGCGGAAATCACTTCACAGTTCAGGTGTTCTAAAGTATAGGAGCAAAACCCTGATATTTATTTATGTTATTAAATTTATTTCCAATTGACAGCATGTCTGAAAGCAAATGAGACAAACATGTATCAGGATGTAGAGAGAGACGTAACACATTGTTTGTAGAAACGTTAGAAAAAGAGATGCAATGAAACTTTCTCTTTGCTCATAGCTTGCCTTCCTGTTCAATTTTGCTCTTTGTGCCTAAGTTTGGTTGCAAATTGTATGTGAACAGTTGCTTTATAAAGCAACCACTGCAAGTTTAGCTTGATTTACAGTTGCAGTGAACTTATGTGGTTGGAAAGGTTTTGTATCCATAAGGTGGAAAGGATCATGAAAGAAATTATATACAGTGACTAGAGTAATTAGTTTGATCTTTCTGTCAGGTGTTAATTCTGCTGTTAAATGTTAATGCTTCTGGACTTACTGTTTCTGTTTCTTGGAGGTAGGCTATTCTGTACCCAGACATGAATGCAGAAAAATCTTTGTCTCGCTAGCAGTGATGACAACATAGTGCAATCTTTCCTGACTGCTCCACTGGCTATTGCTCTTTGCAGTTTTTGTTACACAGAAAAAGCCAGGGGTGAATGAGAATCAACCTTGGGTTTTAGTGAGAGGGTAACAAAGGCATTGCTACTAAAAATATGGTAAACTATGTCCTGTTCTGCTAGGAAATTTCAGACTATCCCCAGTGAGGATAGGTAGACTGTGAAGGAAACTTAGATTGGATGCCCATATTGAATTTTCTTTCAGAAACTGAGTGTATATAAACTTTGAACACATTTTTGGAGTACAAGGAAATCCAAAAATTCTGTTAAGTTTATATCACTCTCCTGGGTCTATGTAATTCTACATCTTTATTTTTTTCCTTCTGGGTATACATAATATGAATAAAAATATCTCTTGTTCTTTGTTAAAACCGTTTTTTTTTTTTAGAGAGAAGGAAAGGCAGAGGTTTCTCTTTCATTATTGACAGTCAAGCAGAAAGTGAATTACTACTGCTTTAGAAACACCAGGAGGTGTGAAAGGCTCTTATGAATATTCTCTTGTCTTGGAGAGATAGTAAACTTCTATCCATACTTCTTCCCCTCCCCTCTCATATTCAGAATGACAGCCTCATCATAATGTGGATGGGAAATTTGCCATAATCAGAGAAACTCATCTCATGGCTCCAACTCTTTCATGAATATTTATTTACTTTCCAGTGGAAATTTCTGTTTCTCGTCAAAAAGAGAGTTAACAATCTTAAATATCCTTTTCTGACATCTTGATATCTTTGTTCCCTTCTTATTGTAAACTGTATTTTGTTAGCATACTAATGTTGTCCCTAGCTGACCTCTAAGTCTGTATCTTGAAATTTTATTATACTACCTGGGGTTTAATTTATCAGTCTGAGACTGACAGTCATGCGAAACTGAGAAAAAAAATTAGCCTCTAACCAATGCCAGCTTATTTTAGTAAAACTAATGTTTAAGGTTAATCTTTTTTTCAGAGCTGTCTTTGTTCTTATGAAAGATTCCATTAGGAACAGACTTCTGTATTGGTCAGCTTGATCTAGTGCTTTGCTTCACTTTTACCTTTTTTAATTTTTTTTTTTTTCACTTGCATCTTAATTTCTATTTTAAACTACTAAAATTCAAGTTTCCGTCTTTTCACCATTCCTTTTTTTCTCTGATGATCAAACTTCACCATAACATGTCAAGAAGTCCAAAATCATGAAGAATGTATGTTGGTAACCAAAAAGGATGCACAGACTGACATGATTGGCTTTCATTTAGTCATTGCTCAGCAGAAACTACAGCAAGAGGATGACTTACCTGGCTATAATTACCAGTCCCCCAGTTTGGATATTTGCGGCTTTCAACCACTCCCAGCTAAACTGGGAGTCTACCTGTTACTTTACAAGGTGTATAACAGCACAAGGAATTTTCAATATAATTTATTTATTATTTATCCATTCTTCATTACACAATCAGTAGATTCTTGCAATTCATACTCCTCCTCCTTTTTTTTCTTTTTTCCCTCCCAAACATTCTTTCAGTAGAAATTAGAAGGGTAGACCTGCTACCTTATGTCATTCTGGACCAGGTTGCTCAATATTTCTGCTGCAGGAGTTCTCATTGGATAGCACTTGAGATTCCTGGCGCTGGGCTGAGGTCCTGGCTTATAGGACTAAGTGACAAAATTCAGTACAGTCCAAGATTCTATCTGCTTCTAGGAATAGTTTCAGAAAAAATGGAATGCACATGTAATAGGACACTGCTACATTCTAAAAAATAATTCTTTTTCTAATTCAGAACAAAACCTGAAAATTCTGTAATTTGTTTGGGAATACAAATACCAAAAGGAAGAAACTAAAAGTGTGAAATTGTTGCATTTTCAATACCATTAAAAGCTATGATAAATTCTGACTTAAAATAAAACTTTTTTTTTTTTAAAAAGTGAATGCTGTTTATAAGGAAAAAAAAAAGGTAAAATGGTTTCCTTCAACTTAGTCATATTTAAAAAATGTTAGCAGATTTTTAATATTTCCATAAGGTTACATTTCTATAACCTGAGATATTCCTTTTCAACATCCTGTCTGGTTTGCTGCATAGGAACAATAATGTATAAAGGAATGTGTATAGATTCAGTGATTTCTTTCAGGAATTTTCTTTGTATTTTTTTGCACCCTGTCAGACATTCTATCAAAATCCCATCTTTCATACATAACTCTGTCCATTCTGTTTGATTCTTACTGTTCATGTAGTGCCTGCACTTCTATTATGTGATGAATAATTTTCAGCCTATTAGTTTTCTAAGTATAATCAACATTTAAAATAGGAAAAACTCTCGTTATTGTGTTTTGCTCATACTTAGTTTTAATAACAAAATATATTGAAGCTGTAATGAAATAATTTCATTATCACAAATTGAATTTACAGTAGTCATTTTAGAACTGTATTGCTGAGCCGTCTTTGTATCTTTTATGTTTTCTTTCCTTACCAAGTTCATTTGTATAAAAATTATATGTAGCTATCATAAAAGTGTTTCACATGCTAAATGTAACCTTATTCAACATAAAAGTGTTATGGACTGCCCATGAAAGAACATTATGAAAAGGAAATTTTATCATGTTCATTAGAGGTCAATGGAGCATTTTGAAGTGATTCTACTAACATTTTACTTAGAACTTACCAAAGATGGAATAGAACTCAAGGAAGACTTGTAACTTAATATTTATTCATGTCAAACTTTCATATTTTATTCATGTTTTATTCTACAACTATAGGAATATGACTGGTATTCTGCAAGGAAATTTGAATCAAACAACAACACAGCAAAAGCTGTCATGAAGTTTGCCAAATATGACTTTTGATGTTAGTACAATTTCCATATAACCTTTTCAAAATTATCAGTACTGTTATGTTAGTAATTTATATAAAATCTATTTCTGTGACAACTGAAAGGGAAAAGAAAAAACAACCAAGCTTGGCAGAGCTGACATTCTTCCCTGTATAGTCAGTTCTATTCTCTCACAAGTTTGCTGATCACCTTGAAAAGGATCCAAATGAGCTGACTTTGGGAAGAAAAATTCTTGCTAATGTAAATTACTGTTTAGAAATACTTTCTCAGAAAGAACATATATCAAACATTATTCACAAAGATAAGTATATTTGCCTAATGACAAGTTAAAAAAAACCCAAACCCAAATGTGATATCATCATAAAGCTTGCATAGTCCAATATTTTGTAACATGCCGTTACCTATTATATAGAAATTTATTAATATAAATGCGTAATACTAGGTGAATTGCTATTACAGGGCTTTCAGCTGAAAGAAACATAGGATAAAAACAAGGTGAAGAATAAAAACTATAATGATGCTAAGTGAAAAATCTTTTCTGCTTCAAGATGCTAATTTGCACTTTACAAATGAACTGCAGGTTACCTCTCTGATCATACACATGCTCATGTACTTCATAATAGTTAACATGGATCCTGATCTCTCTAAGGTTCGTGTAGCACTTCAAATAAGATGTCTCAAAGTTCCAAGAGGTGCTAATTTTCATGATGTGTAAAAATAATTGTAGTTTCAAGTGCTTACAGTGAGATGAGACAGGTTGTGAAATTAGTAGCTCCTCATTATTTATTGTCTTTTATGTAAGGAAGCTCAAATTTTTGCAACCGAGTAAACACTGGATCTATATGTAGACTGCTGATGCCCAACCTGAAATGCAAGATTGTCCTCAGAAGAAAATTAAAATGCAATGTGTTCATATCAACAATTCAGAAGGCAAGATTCCCTTTAGTCCTTGAAACATTTCTCTTAAGCTAGGAAATTGTGCTACTCAGCAATTAGTACAAATGGTATTTGTAATGTCTGCTAATTTATATCAGTACGTTTGGTCAGTTGCTCTTTTGTGGTGTGAGTTCGAAACAACAAGCGTTCTTTGGGAAAACGGGCTGCTGCCTTCCCTGAATCTTTTAAAAATCAGTTTTCCTAAGAATTTGTGTAACTTTCTTTTAAAGTCTTTCAGAAATCCAGGCCGTCTCTATCATCTTGATCTTTTATACCTATAGACTCGCTCAAGTAATACAGTGTATTTGTGAGACAAGATTTTGCCAGTAATTTACTCCTTTCAGTGTGTCACCTTTGTCCATATATCCATGGGTAAAATATTATGTATTTTATTTACTACCCCTTTTCCCAGTAAGGCTGCCAGTCTTTCTGGCTGATCCATTCTCTGTAACTGTCTGAGAGCCTTCTCAAAATTTGCCATTACATTGCTCTGGCTCAGAGACAGTTTTAATGAAAAGGCTATTGCCAATTGTTCAAACATTTCATCTTTGAGTTCCTTTAGATGTCTTGGATGAATATCATATGGTTCAGACAACCTACTAAACCTGTTTTCTGTTGGAAATCTTGTCATAGAGGAAAATAAATATTGGATTAAAATGTGTTTTTTATTGTCATGGATCC
>VWZZ01004454.1:246735-327792 GCA_013399095.1 Psophia crepitans | reverse complement strand
AAAGAATAGGAATTTTGCCAGTAAATATAGGAGTGTTTAAAATCTTACTGAATAATTTTAAAGTAAAGAAATTTGAAGTAAAATACTAATGTCTGGGTCTGTGACAAGAAGGAATAGACTCAAATTGCATAGAGGGAAACGTAGTACAACAGAAAACATTTAGGATTTCTGAGGGATAGATTGTTCTGTCCTTGAAGATTTTTAAGAACAGAGCAGGCGTATGTCTGCTGGAGAAAGGCAGCTTAGTAAGAAGCAGTGACAAACAGGAAAAGGATGATGTACTAAATCAACATTCGTAGGTGCCATAATTATTTCAAAGTGAGCAAAGGAGTGCAGTGATGATGGGACATTTATGTCTAGCAGATAGTGAAATTCCAGCCTGCGTAATCAGCCATTCACCCTCCCTGTAAAGAGCAATTGCTGGGTTCTAGCAAGACTTCAGAGTTTAACAGTAATGTCAAATTTCCTGTCTTTCTACGGATATACTATTTCAGTTGTACTGCGTGACATATTCTCCAGCTAATTGCTCTCATGTGTTCCCCATAAATTATTCCACATTATGAAACAAAAATCCCACAGACAACTGACTATGAATTTTGAATATATATTATGTTTGAGAGATCAAATCTTTTTGCAGAAATACACTATTTCACTAGAGATTTTACTGGAGACATTTCTTGAAGGAAGGAAGGAAGGAATGATAATGCAAAGGCAGACTAACTCACTGTGGAAAGGCTCTGTAGTAGAAGAACACCTTCCTGGGGTATAGATCCTGGTTCTGTCTAATTTAGAACAGAGACTTCAATCTGAATCTCTGCATACTGCATTTTCCTCAGTGCAGTGTAGTTAAGATGAAGCTTCAAGAGATGGCTGGTAGTCCATGACTGAGGATAGGGCTGGGCTTCATTTCTCTCCTGTTTCTGTGAACGTAATCTGTTATGTGAGCTCTGGTGCTCATCTGACTCCTTGGAGAGCCTGCTAGTCTTCCTAAGCTAGAAGAAAAAGGCATTTAAAAGCAAAAAAATGTTTAGTTGAATGGGCTCTCTGAGAAGCCAGTCAAGTGCCAGAGATGTTGGAAAGGAAAAGGAGGCAGTTCAGGCCTGGGAGGACTGAGAAGATGTATTTCCCCTTCGGCAGCAGTAAATCTTTGGACTAAAAGTGAGATATCATAAAAAAAAATCTGCTGATCTGCTCTTTTGTGTAGTATCTCCTCTTGGCATGGTCCTATTTTATATAAATAACAATTATTTGACTAGAGAGCTTGTCTAACTCCAAAAAAGGTTTGGTTATGACATTAACCAGACACGAAAGAGATCTTGATTAATAGCCTTTGTTGTTATGATACTTGTTAACGATCTCAGTTCTGTTCCAATAAAAGAAAAACTTGTGTGTATTTCAGATGTTTTCTTCCTTAATCCTCCTAGTGATGGGGCTGGTCTAGTGCAGGAAAATACCATTTTCTGTGCTAGTTGAATGAGTTTGGCATTATAAATAGATTCCGAATCTCTGTGAAATACCATAAGACTGGTACATAAAATCCCATCAATTTCTCTCATTCCTTCTCTCAAAATTTGCAACTCTGTACTTGTCTGAAGTTTTACATTTTTCCATTTTAATGCAAAACTGTGGGGTTTTTTTCTACTCTCTTTCTGCTTTTCAAGATATCCTTTCCAGATATGTTTTCTGCATCTGCACTTTTGTCTTGTTTGTTCCAAAATAATTTTAGGTTCATTTATGGTAACATCTAGAATGGCGTTTGTTTACATGAGACTGCTGACTGACATTGCTTTTTGCGAATCTTCTTAGATGTAACATAAGAAATGGGATTTTTACTTTCATTTATACCACCCTTTTCAATGTTGCCACAGGGCAATTTTGGTGAGGTGGCCACACAAGCACATTGAAAGACTAGAATAGAGGATTTAAACTTATTTGAGGAGGAATATGATGTTGAAACAAAATGAGTCTCCTAAGTCTAACTGCATCTGAGTCTAGCTATTTAGATGGTGGTAGTGTGAGTGAATCGTACCCCACAGCCCCATATTGTAGGTAGTCCATCAAGACATTTAAGCCTAGATGAGATGCTGAGGCCAGCTGACAGCACTGGATGCTGGTGGAGATCAAATCTAACTCTTTGGTGTGGAGGGATGGGCTTTTTCACTTGTTCTCCTCCCACCGAGATTTTTATTGATTCCTGCTCCACTGTCTGAGGGTAATTAGATACTGCAAAGATTATATTTTACTAATTTGCTTTTGGTTTAATACTTACGAGCTACATTCTGCTCTGAAATGCGTGACCACTTCTTTCACTGAAACAAATACAGATATAGAAAATGTTTTGGGACAAGAGTAATTTAAAGAGTTTCTGCTCAGAACTTGCAATCTCAGACAGGTTTCTTTTACTTCACACTGTCTGTTTCATTTTCTGATTTGGTGATGTCTTTATGTGCAGGTCACAGTGGTATGAGTGACCTGAGAAACATAAGGCAGTTGGAGGGTTTCACTCCAGGAGACTTGTTGGAACAAGGACCGAATGATTTGGATTACTTCCTTTCAGACAGTAATCACTACATCTAAAAAAAAAAAAAAAAAGAAAAAGAAAAGTGCCGTTTTTACATACTGTATATGTGAGGTTGTCTTAAAACATAATCAAAAACGTGTGAGAAACAGTGAAACAGTATAGTGTTTGGATTGACAGGAAATCAATAGTCAACTGATGAAGAGAGACCAATTTCTCAGCAGCCACAGAACCAACATACTTAAAAGCACATTATGGCTGTTGTAAACAAGTTAACACAGATTACAAAAGAGCTAATCCCCTTGAAACCTAATGTTACTACATATAATGATTTTTTTAATGTGACTGCCTTCTGGTTATGTAATTAAAATAATAAACCAGCAGTTAATTGTCCATAGTGGCCACTAATGCAGGGATTTCTACTTTAATTATTAATAACATGCTCTTTGCTCATCATCTTGAACAACTTTCCTTCCCACTTTTCCTGCACCCAACTTGCCACCTTCATTTTTCTGCATTTTTGGTGGAGACCACTAGCTTTTACTAGTCTTTTCTTCATTTGACACTATCTCCATCCTATAGTGGTATTGCTTGTCCACCTCTTCCAGTGGAACAATTGCTATTGCTGCCTGTTCTTTATATTCACTGATAGTTGTCACAACTTTTTCTGGCAGGTGATTACCACAGATATGTCACTGGATATCTCTTCTTCTCTGACACTGTGTTTTTTAAAGAGTTCTGTATTTTAAAATCTTTATTTGTAGGCTTCACCGGGTCCTGTAATAGACATCCAGGACTGTGATTCACAGCCTCTGTGCTGGAAATTTCCACTGGGTTGTTCTTAGCCTTCTCTACAAAGCCAGAGGGTTGAGACAAGGGAATAAAAATTATAACAAAATGAAAAGGTTCTTTTTAATAATTTTATCCAGAAGCATTAAGTGCTATGTTTGCAAGTGCAGACCAATGCATGTTACTTTGGAAGTGATTGCACTTGACAAGATGGAGGAAGACAAAAATCTTCTCCCTTTTTGTATGTTGGCACCAAGAGGGTCTTGGAGAATGTTCTGAAGTTTTCTTTATTATAGGTTGCTGATGGTTCACATCCTTGGAAACTATTAGAGATTAGAGGAGTAAGGAAGACATTTCTTACGCTTTCTTGATGTATTGATGTGAAGAAAGTGAAGAGACTCAGAGATTCTGACACTGGTTACCCAATGACCTTTCTAGTGGTCTGAAATATCAAGTCTGTAAAGGGGTCTTTAATGTGAGCCATTTCTCATGGTTGTGTCATTTAACAAGCATATCTTTCTATAGGAGTGTCAGCTTATGCAGAATTTATATCTGCATGCATGTTTCAACCTTCTGAGCTGTGCTAGTACAATTGTTTGTGCAGCTGTATTTGAAAACAGATATGGGAAACATTTTGGGTTAATAGAAAATAAACCAGAGAAAAAGGTTATCCCAGATCTATTACATAGCTATTTTCATTGCACAACCGCAGAAACTGTTGTTCAAGTAAGAAGAAAGAAAGAATATACTTTGTGGGACGGGGAATGAAGTAATTTTCACAGATGCTGCAGCTAAACCAAAAGCTGGCAAAACTGCAATTTTCAGGCATTAGGAAAGGGTGATGCAGTATGTGCTCTGATGATTGTATGCACACTTAGGATTACCTTCGGTGGAGTGGTGTCTCACTCTCTATAACCAGTATATGTGAGCAGCTTTGAAGAGTCATTGGGAAAAAGCCCCAGATGAAAGTTTGTTATTTCTTACATATACATAGGCAATAATGTCTACCTTTGTTCGTGATGCTACAGCACCTTTGTGCCAGCACCATTCTATTTAGAGGAGAGTAAAAAAACCCAAACGTTCATCAGTTACTTGTGTTACTGATTAAACTACAAAGAAGAATGGAGAGAGAAACAGAAAGCTTTTACCTACAAGATTTTGGACTATTAAATGCAAGGGCTTGTGTCATCCTTTTATTTAGCAAACCCCTCAATTTCTCACAAATTACTATTGTAATTAGACTTTACTTCTTTGATCTGAAAACTGATCTTCTGAAAGAAGACGTATATGTGTTATCAATTGACAGGTTCAAACATGAAAAATAAGATAATGAACGTAGCAAAAAGTAAATGAAGCATACATAATACATGCAAGATTATATATAATTTTGTTAAATTAATACACCATGTCTTAAAGGTAGCAGAAATACTGTGAAATGTCTTGATGAAATGGAAAAAGAAAATGTTTCATATTAATGCCATTCTAATGGAAAACCACTTAAAGCAAATAACTGTAATTTGCATTCTGATCCCTGTTCTGTGAAGTGGCTTATCAAAAAGAAATACTCCATTACTTCTCTATAAAAGTTCTAATTTTGAATTAAAAAATACTTTTCAGGTGGATCATTAGAACAAATTCCATCCTTTAAAAGCCTGTCTCCCTTACCAGAGTGCAACTTGCAAAAGTGCATTTTAAACAATTTAATTCTGTTCATGACAGGCTAATTTTTGTGTTCAGGGGTAATTATTTAAACGTGTAAGATTTCTGTCCATGTTTTTTCCTTTTTGCACACACAGACAGTAAATTACTTTAGGAAGAACTTTGTTCTGTTCAGAGAAGATATTTGCAAGAGATGTAAAAAAAAAATAAAAAAAATCTGGTCACGAAAGTGTGTTCCTTAAAAAAAGTGTGCAGAAACATATTAGTGGAGACAATACTACAGCTGATAAGAATTTAATAAGTAACTATTGTTAATTTATGAGCACATTAGAAATTTATGCAGTTCGGTTCTTATATGGCCTTTAAGTCATGGAGTTCCCACTCATTTTGGTCCTGTGAAATAACTCAGTGCTGACTGTCACTTTTTCCCTTTTTTTTTAACTATCTAGTGATTTTGGACAAAAAAGTCAATTTCTGAAAGGTAAGAAAGCAATGATTTACATGAGTCTGATTTGGAGAAGGGAGATAATTAACAAATGGTGTTAGCCTTAGGAAAACTGCAGATGAACACCCCAAAATGATCAGAGTAACTGTGCATCTGAAGCTTAATGAAGCAGGTATAATTCATTACAGATTGGCTATGACATGGAACATTTTAAGATTTATAAACCATACTGCTTAAGCAACCACAAGTAGACTTTATTCCAGCTGCCTTTATTTTTGAGGAGCTGAAAACCTGCTGTGCTCATCTAAGGGCAAGGCTTCTTATTACCATCTCTAGTTCTGACAGTCATCATGGCTTAAACAAGTTTTTACATTTGGAACTAAGGGAATGGTGGAAGATCACTAAAAATGAAAGTGAGAAAATCAACCTGTTTAATTTCACTAATTATTGGCAGGCAGCAGCGGAACATAGCAATCAATATTTGCTTTGATCTTACAGCATAGAATAATGTAAGTGAGATGTAAAAGATGTCTAGTGAGTTTGTGATGAAATAAATCTTAGCTGCTCTTTCTAAACTAAAATATAGTTTAGCCAATGCATAAAACATTTTAAATGCTTGGCTTCTGTTGATAGCACTGTAATGAGGTTGGAAATGTACTTATCTGTAGGCATTGTATAAAGCCTAAGTATAGCTGTCAGGGTACCAGCAATTGCTTTGGAAAACAGATTTCTGAAACATTTAAGGCTTTGCTGAATGCTGTATCATTTCTACTTTCTCTGTGAACGATTGCTAGAGACTTCACCGGAGCAGCCAAGTGGGCTGTGTTTTAATAGGAGGGACTCGTGGCTCAGCATAGTATGAACTTTTCTGTACCAAATTAATGACTTACATACTGCATGCTCATCTGGGAGAAGCTACATAATATGGACTAAGCAAATGCAGAGAACCAAAACATGTTCTAAGTTAATAACCATTTCCTAAATTAATAACGCTGCATCAGTTCCAGACTTGGAATGGGGGAGAAGAAGAAGCAGCAGTAGCAATGGATAGAAGATTTAGAAGCTCTTCAATACAAGAGTTTTAAGTAGTTTCTTAGAGAAACCAGATTTATATGCACCTCATGTAATGTTCTCAGTTGAGGGTCACAAAATTTACCAGAGCCTTTGTCAGCAGCCGGGAAGAAAACAGTCATATGGTTTGAAAGACAATTCACACTACAATGACAGCTTCTTGCAGAAATGACTGACATTATTTAAAATATACAGTCAGGAATGTATGTCACCAGGGCTAAAATGTGTGGGCCTCCTTGAACCAACCCGTTATCTTTAGATATGTGAGTATTTCTGTGGGAGGATAGTTTCAAATCTTTGAGAGTGATTTAATAAGTGCCTAAGTTTCAGTAAATTATACTTCTACTTTTTCTGTAATTCATTAAAGACATTGCAGTTACTTATATGGATTTTGTTATAATAGCCACCACCAGTTTTTATCTCCATCTTTAGCAGTGGAGATGCAATTAATCAAAGGGTTTGCCTTGCATAACATTAACTATCACAATAAGTAAATTACCAATTAAATTAAATGTTACTTAGAAGATTTGAAATAAATTAATCAAATATTAATTGACAATTGTGATGACATTTTGCTTGAGGGACCAGTCTTCTCTCCCAAGAATGGCCATACTGAAGTTAGTAAAGAAATACAGGAACTCGAGTAAATACAGCAAAGCATTTATTAAAAGAATTAGCTGGATTGTCCCTTTACAAATCAACAACTTCTTTTGATGCTTATTACTCACCTATGGGAGACTTTTGGAGAGGTGACTTATTCCTATGTTCTTCCGAAGATAAGTATTAAAATTCTAATTTTCATATTTACTTTTACACTTGGTATAGTTGAATGTCTAGGGTTTGGAAGAATTGGATTGGACTGAGCCCTATTTTCTTTTAAGTACCAGCCCACTAGCGACATTTCGGTAATACAGGCTGTTTCTCTTAGCTGCTGTGTACAATCCAGGCTGTGAATAGCATCCTTCTTTTCCCTTGGCCCAGGAAGCATCTTGCAATTGCAGCCTCTGCTTTCAAATGTCTTAGATCATTCTTCCCACTCAGATTCCAGGCATTTGTAATCAGCTGAATTCGTTAGGATATCACATGAGGCTGAATTCATTAGTATATCACATCAGGCATGCTGGCCAAATACAACAGCAGCGTTTTCAACAGTGTAGAGCTGGATTGAATGATTTATTTAAAAGAAGAGGATTGTTTTTGATTTTCCCTTTTTGTCTAGTTCTGGAAGTGCTTTTTTTTGTTTTTGGTGTTGTGGTGGATTTTGTTTGTTTTTTTTCTTTTTTTTTTTTTTTTTCCTGACAAAACCAGTATTTCAGATGCCTTTTTAGTTTGGCTTAAAACTCATTTGACAGAAGGGGCTAAGGTGACTGGATCCTGAGTAGTGTGCTTTGAATTCCTCTTGACTGGAGATGCCAGGTTTTAGTAAAACTCTACCATACAACATATGTCAATACTATTGCTTTCAAGACAGACTCTTACTAAAAGTTATGCAGTGAAGTAGTATGAATTATTGACAGACTAAACCCTTGTCTGTCACATGCTACCTGCTCCAGGTGCCTATATCTGCAGATGTCGGAGGCTGGATCAATTCCTCTTTTTGTTCCCTCTGTCTGTCTTCATCTCCAAATGCAATTGATCACTGCCCAGCCACTGTCTTCACAGTGTGTCCCTCCAGTAGCCACCATGTCCTCTGTTTGTCACCTTTAGCTGACACTATTGATTCTCATTTTTCTCAGACTCTCTTTTAAAAGCTTGAACAGTATACAAACCCACGGAGAACTAAGTCAAAAGGAAAGAACCCCTTTCTTTCATTCTCCATCCTCAAAAAGCACTTAAATGTGTGTGTGTTCTTGCTTCAGACAGATGTTATTTCTTCTTGACTTACCTCATTTCCTGGGAAAAAAACACCAACAGAATCTCAAACATTAACCGTGGCAGCTTGCAGTCTTGTGTTTCTTTTCCGAGCCTACGGGGCATACCTTAGGGAATTTGTGTTCCCTTCCAAGCAAGGCTTTGTGTGGTGCTTATTCCCCAGAGCCTGAATCGCTATTTAGTGAACAACCTCACTGCTGCTGTAAAGAGGAAAAAAGTCTTGTACCGAGGGAGGCTGGGGATTTTTTGAGCTTGTAACTTTCTTGAATCTCGCTCACTGTTCCAAAAGTTACAAAGATGATTAGGAAATCTGGAAGGAAAGGTGATGTCTTGGATTTTGTCATCTCCACCCATCAATGCTCTATTCTCTTTCATGCTATCTAGAGGCTGACATCAAAATGGCAACTAATTAAAAGTAAAAATGTTAGCATCTTTTGAACTTGAGTGATTCTTTAGAGATGAGAGAGGTAGCTGTCCTCAGTATTTTCATAGCTGCTTACTTTTAACTCTTAAGCCTGTTTCAGGTATGTTTGTGTTAATATTCTTGGCAGATTTATTCTGAAATAAAGTATATCCACTAATTAGCTCACTTGCAGTGTTACTAAGGTGGGGGGTTTTGTATTTCGTGGTTTTTTTTTCTTTTTTTCTTTTCCCCAGAATCTATAATTTTTCCTTCTTCCCTAGAAATTATGGGAAAATTCACCTCGTGGTAATAATAAGAAAAAAGTATAAAACTCCCCCAACCAACCAAAACAAATAATCCCCTAAACCCTAAAAAAACCCCAAATAACCTGGATTCTGATTCTCAGTTGGTATAGATTCTTGTGGCTTCACTGAGATAAAGAGATATTTCGTTTGGGGTTTTTCTTTATAAGCTGATCATTAATATGCCTGCAGTATTTTGATGTAAGGTACCTAACTGCTGCTATTCATGCTTATAAAAGGAAAAATGTGTCAAATCTGAAATTAAAACAAAGTCCCATTTAGTGTAGGTTGACACAGAATTTGAAATACTGCTCTTTGCCTCTTTAGGACCATTTTTCATTTAGTGGCATTTGTTTGCAATAGATCATCTGTTTCCCATAATATTACATTCCTGTCATGTGAAGGGTGATTGCTTTTTCCTTTGTCTCTCTCTCCCCTGCACACCCTCCCCCCCTACCCCACCGGGGTGTATATGGCTGTGTTGCTTTTGGCCTCATCATACACAAGGTTATTCACTACTTTTCAGGTGACTTCTGCCCTCTAGGAGTTCCAGTCCTTAGAGGAGTTAGACGTGAAGCAGCCCTGTACAGTCACTCTTGCTAGCACAGGTTGTTTCCCAATATATGTTTTCCTAGTATTTATCCAAGGTATTTTTTGATTAAAAGAGATCAATTAAGTGTATTGGGGAACTTTTCAAAAGCTGTTCAAATGTGTTTCAAGATATCCATCACTACTGTATTCTGCTCTGATCTTTACATCTCCTAATTAGTTGTTTTTCCTGGTGCTTTGAAAGATTTATAAACAGTGTTCTTCCTCTCTTGCTTCCCTTTTCTCCTTGTAAGTATGTTGCCATGCTATAAGTGTGTGTATATTGCTGCTTTTAATTATCCTTTATAATTAAGTCTAAGTTGTATATCTATAAATTTTGCTGTTCTTCTCTGACTTCTCTGATTTACCAAATTCTTTGCACTAATGAGATACACAGAACATAATTAAGTTCAGAATGCATTCATTGACACTGGAAAAATGCAGGGCAAAACAGTACTTTTACGTTTCTTAGTCTGTGCTCTACCTTTGCAGCCTAAAATTGCCTCTCATGCTTTTGGAGCTTTTTTTCCTGTTTGTTTGTTTGTTGGTTTTTGGTGTTTTTTTTTTCTTTCTGTTTGGCACATTTGTCTTTACCAATGAATCTCATTTTGTTGATCTAGATGTATTTTAAATGTAGCTTCTGTTATTTCAGCGTTGATCTTTCCTCATTCTTGAACCCTAAAACTCCTGAGTGCATCATGGCCAATCCAAGCATCATGAAGTAAAAGGAGCTCAAACTATTATCCTTTATTCTGCTCTTATATTGGGTTGTCATGTGAGCTACTGATTCAGGTTTCCTCCCACAGCCTCCACAGTAAGAAACTTTGCATTACTGCTAGATAAAAGGTGGCTTGGCCTAGAATCAAATTCCACAGCTAGTGGCTTAGTTATTGAACCACTATGATGGACACACTGATGGATTTAATGTAACAGTGATACATTTCTAGGCTAGTCAAAAGTCTTTAGAGTATATTCTTCTTGTAGTGGTTAACTGGAAATAGATTGAAATCCTAGCATTGGAAAGTACAGCACTATTTACCCCGCTTACAGTTTCAATATAGAAAGTAATGCCTTGTGAAAACTCTAGCAATTATCCTGTGTATTTTATTTAAAAAAAAAAAAAAAGATCCTGTCTAGTGTATGTTGACTCTAAGCAGCAAGGAGTCAAGCCTGGATAGTTAAAATTTTAGAGTGGAATGTGTAAATCCCAATTCAGTTGCTAAGATTTAGAAACAGCTTATCTCTACTGAAAAGAAAGAAGAGCAAATGAAAATGTTTTTATGAGAAAACAGTGTTTAAGAAATATATTGATCCTAGTACTCTGCTAGGCATCCTTTGTTTTAAGGTTTCTGATAAACACAACTACTTTTTAATGAACAGGAAAACAAAACAGCTTTTTGGGTGTCCAATTTAGCATCAGTTTATGATGCTAAGGAAAAAAGAATAATTTTATCTTCTATATAGCAGTTGGATTTTAGATACAGACCTGGAATTACTGTGATTTAGAAATAGGAACATGGGAGAGAAATCCTTCATAAAGGAGAGGGCAAATTATTTCATTCCTTTGCATATTTTGGAATTATTCTGGTTCAGATCCCCGGGTATTGAGGTTTGTTTGGTGGGGTTGTGGTGGTTTGGGTTTTTTTTCCCCTCTTTCATTTATTCCTATTTCCTTCTTAGCTCCTTAATGCCTCCTCGTCACACATGCTTTTCTCATTTTCTTCCAAGCTGTATCTCTGTAGTCATGGTGGGGGCACTCCGTGTCAGTGCTGAGGGAGAGGGCTGGCACAGAATTTAGACCTTTTCTCTCAAAGAGGGATTACAGTTTGATATCTAAGGTAAAATGGTGGTGCTCTAGATGGAAATACTGTCTCTGGGAAATTTCCTTTGGTGCAAGGTCCAGGGACAGTGTATGGCTCCCACGTTCGCATGTGAGATACGTACCAGCTGCAGATATCCCACTGGATGATTTCAAGGTCCCTTGCAAATCTGTACTTCTGCCATCAATGAGCTTTGGGTTTTATCCCAGTTTTTTCAGGAAAGGTAGAAGTGAGGGCTCAAACATATGGTTAGATAGTAGGAAAATCTGCAAAGAGGAAAACCATGGGAAACCAGGACTCAGAAATTCTGCAGCTGAAGAAACTTTGATTCTTTTATTCTGTTTGATCCTCAATTTTAGTCAGTTGGCTGGAACATAGTTTTCAGCACCTACCTGGACATGCTGAACACTTGATAAGAAATTAACGGATATGAGACGATGGGGATGTAGTGATTTCTGCAAAGAGCAGAATGGCAAGACCAGAGAAACAGGTTTTCCAGCAACAGAAGAGAAGTAACTGGTGAACATCTGATTTTGTGCAGAACTGCACATCATTTTAATCTGGACTTGCCTCTAACCTCAGTTCTTCAGTCACCAGCAAACCTAATTTTAAAAAGTCAGTGAGTATTATGAGTTTCATGGTTTTAGCTTTTGTAAGGATGCACAGGCCAAAAGGCTCAATAGGATTTTGTTTTTCACTGTGGGTTGAAATGTTGAATGAATGACAGTTTTGTTACCTTTAATAGAGCAGCAAATCATTTCAATTTTCTTTTTGTGTTGAATTGGGCAATACTTCAGCACTTGTGAATTTGAGTAAAAGTATATGGATTTATGAGCATGTATAAATATCAAGATGTTGTATCCCCCAGTTATTTCTTCTCATTTGTCTGGAATGAAAATGAAATTTGCACCCTCTTCATGCCAGCTGGCATTGTGGCTGCTTCTGTGTGCCCTTTATTAGGATATTTTCCCATTTGCATTTGATGTGTTGAGACTCAGATAAAGTAAGCAAACAAAGTATTCAAAAAGATGTCTATAATAGTGCTCCTACAATACTTCTGTTTTCTGTTTGGTCCTACTACATGATGAATATATGGATGTTTTCAAAGTAGTGTCTTGAGTGATTTTTAGCTATGCCAATCTGAGAGTGAACAAGAAATTTACCTGGTACTAATTATATTATGCTTTTTTCTTCAGTCCAGTTTAACTTCATGCTCTCTTAGAATATTTTACAACTTAGGCTAATTTTGATCAGTTCAAGGCTTGGTTTTTTTTTGTTTGTTTGGGGTTTTTTTGTTTGTTGGTGTTTTTTTTGTTTTGTGGTTTTTTGTTTGGTTTTTTTTTTTTTTTAATCAGAGTACTTGGTTGACCATTAATTAGTATTCCAGATTATAATTTAAAATATTTTCATCCAATACAAAAAGAACTGTGAGTCAGGCTTTAGGCCCCAACTACAGTTTTTACCTATATTAAATCTGGAATTTAGCTTTGCATTTTCTTTACATAAGCAGTTGTGATAAAATAAAAAACATTTCTTCAATAAAGGTAGAGCTAAATGATTTTCCTGTTTGTGAACATTTCTGAGATTTAAAAACTTTTCCTGATCTATATGAGGGTGAACCTGACCTTGTTCCACGTTTTCCATAACCCCCCTCCCTGAGATGGGAATGCTTGGGATCAGGAGGTTACTCATTCTGTGAGGTAAGTAGCATTGATCCTGCCAGAGCCGTTTCATAGCTGGCTGAACATTGTGCCACAGAGGATTTCTCTCTCTAGTCGGCCCCACTCATTTGCTATGAGAATCTGGAGTTCAAGTCCTAAGGTTAAACAGGACTGAGTATGGCCCTGATGTTAGGCCTTCTCCATCTGTTAAGATTCGCTTTAAAACTGATCTCCTTCCTGTTTTGCATTTAGTATTTCTCCTTGTCTGACAAGACATTCCATTCTGGACCCAAGGAACAATTTGCAATCAAAATGTCATGAAAACTTTGTCATCAAAACATCTTCTACTCAATGAATTCTTCTATTAAAAATTATTTTATTGGAAAATAGCTCACCATCCCTGTTGTCCTCTGAGATTAATTTTGACATACAGTAAATGTAATTTAGTGTCAAGCATATCGCATAAACTCCCCCCTGCCTAATTATCTCAAAAAAATAGAATTTTTTTTCTTTTCTGTTGTTTTCCTTTGCTTATTAAACTTCTGTGATTTGGTGGTTGCTCTTCCACACTGCTGGCCATACAGAATATTCAGGTACAGTGAGTCTGTATCCACTGAAGTGCAGATCATCTCACCCTGGGGCTTAATCTACAGTCTTTCAGTCTTCCTGGTGGGAAGGTGTGACAGCAGATAATTACAGTTACTCAAGTGCAAACCACAGAACAAGTTATGGTTCAATCATGACTATTTTCTTGATCCTTTTTATGGTGGAAGCAGAAAAAAGGAAGCAAGCTCATTCACCTCATTTGGCTTCTCCTATCATCTCCTGGCTGTCTATGCTAGAGTTTCTCCTACTTTTTCGCTCAGTTCAATCTTTTTACCTTGTGCTTGCTAATGCTAGTGACAAATATTCTGTCTCCTTCCTCCAAAGTCAAAATACTACTACTTCAACCCATAATATTCCGACAATGAGTTCACTTACTGTTGAGCAATGGTTAGGAAAAAAAAGAGAAAACAAACAAACCACCCCAACCTTTCTCTGTTAACAAGAATAATCAGTAGGGTGAGATGTTGTATGAACAATATTACTAGAGACGCTGTAGGTGTATGACAATAAAAAAATGTAGCTATGTTGCAGAGTATAGGAATTTAGACTGAACTTGGTGTAATGCAAAAAGGTTAATAAGGTACAGAAGTGTAGTGAATATGCACAGTATACATATTTAAACCCAGCTGCTTCTAACTTTTTTAAACTAAGAGTGGCAGCATTAAAATAATCACCTTGACTGACACCTAGAGTATGTTTCTATTTTTGTATTTTCCCTAGAAACAGCACAAACCTGCAGTTTAATAAGCACTCCTTGATTAAACACTACCGAATGCCTGTCTGCTGTAATGTGGGGCTAGACTGAGCAGAAAGCAGACACACTCCTGATAATGGCTTCTTATGTTTGAAATTATTTAATTTGATTCAAGCATGGGATTCAGCGAGGCTGAACCTGCCAGTGTAAATGTATTTGTAAGGACATGTTTTAGAATAGTAAGAGGGCTTGGTTGACCTCCTTGCCAGAGTCTCCAGGAAGAAATCCACTCAGGAATATGCTTTTACAGTGCAAGGACAAAGTCACAAGGATGTCCTGCAGTGTGCTGGTATGCTATGCTATACTTGCAGTTATTACAACTCTGTACATACTCATTTAAACCATTGGTGCCAACCCCTCTCTCTATAAGTGAAGTAGTTTAAAGATTCTGAATGAAAATCTCTCTTGTGCAGGGTTAGTTAAACAGTTCCTTCTGCAATAGAGAGTTAACCACTGTCAGGGATGTTAAAATTCATGTAATTCTTGGTGCCAGGGAGGTGCAAAAGGGAGCTGTGCTACTGTTTTGGAACTGTATGAGAGCTTAATGCCTTCTCACATAGCTGTTCTATACCCCTGGCAAATTCATGCCTGGCCCTATAGAGGTAAAGGAAGATGTGGAAATCCTGCATTATTGCAAAAGCACTCACAGAAGCACATAAAAAATATTTAAGCAAAGGCAAAAATAAGCAACACAGAGGTGTAAATTTTGAAGGTAACGTGTTTTATTTTGAGCAAGCCTGTTATAAAATTTAGTCCAGATTCTGGATACCTTATTGGTACTGCAGAGTATTTATTCATTTCAGTAATCCCCTTGTCTTAAATTTATACTCCATCATGAAAAGAGATTGGGGAGGTTATCTAAATTGTAGCTCATGGTAGAAAATTGTCACCTTCCCAAGTCTGGTCTCTTGAGTAAGTAAGGGCAGAGGGAAGGAAGTCTGTATTGCTTGCCTGTGGAATAAAATGTTCTGCTGGGTCTGAGCTGTGGGGGAAAAAAAGATGGTAACTTAAATTGATTGGAGTAAGGTAAAATCCTGATAGTCTGTACTTTTCACATAAGTTAGCTGTCTGAACTGCAAAGGGCGTTTGACTGCAGCTGAATTTTTTCTGGAAAAGACATTTATCTGCCTGCCTTTATGTTTTACTACTGGCAGAGGAACTTCAGTTAAATTCACAAAGCTTTTTTCCTTGATTAGACGATTTTAGTGTTACAGTCTGCTCGTGTGACCAGAAGTTAGGCTGACTACATTACACGATTGCTTGAGTAACTGGCAAAATACTAAGGGAGACAAAATCCTTGCTGATGGTACTTACTTTTCATGATGTATCTGTGTGTTATATCTGACTAGATAAATTTTTGCTGGAAATGTTTCCTACTATTTAATTTTGAGTAGTCTTGCAAACAAGATGAGACTACTGAGTGAAATCTCAATGTGAAGACATGCCTGGGATTACTACCCTTTCTCAATCGTTCTTGAGCATAATGCTGTCTTTTTTTCTCTTCTGAAAAGATGAGTGAGGTTCTGCTGCTGCCATGCAGAAAGAGAACATTTCCTCCTCTAGTGTCAGCTCTGAAAGTATTGGTTCCAAATGAGGCCATGGCAAAGGCAGCTGGAGACTGATGGTAAAATGGAGTTTTATTAATGTTTTAACATCTTCCTTTTTTTTCTGTGATCGCAACATCAAAATCATCTTGCCTTCAAGATGCACTGTATATACTCTTGATTTTACATTACCTACAAACTACCGATGAGAAAAATCCATCCTCTTTCTTTACTATCTTATTGCATGTAAATATTTTTGCCTCCAGATAGATTACTTAACTCTATATTTCCAACTCAAGTTTGTTGACAAACATATGCCCATAATCCTGGAGCTATAACAATTCTCTTGGGCTTTGTTGAATTGCACACACTTAATTACACCATTGGCCTATATTAGTTTTAAAAAAGCAATGGCCCAGGAGAAATTACAACTTTAACTTTTAACAGGATAATAAACTTGCAATGGCACAGTCAATAACTGCACTTTCACATAGTGTGTAAAGTATTATGTGAATTCAGAGTGGGTTTCAGTTAGTAGAAGTCACATAAAGCAAGCTTTTATCCATTAATCTTAAATGACCAGCTAAATCTAGAGTGAAACCTACTAGATGGTACAAAAGAAGTATTAAATAAAAAGTTTGGTTTTAATTTCAATTTGGTTAAATCCTTACTGAAGGCAATTCTTAATTGCTCTTGAAATAATACTTTTCTAAAAATTTAACAAGCTCCTTTCATCCTGCCACAATAGAAATAGTTAAAATTCACTTTTTATTTATGCCTAGGTAAGGCAAATTCATTAAACTATTAAGTGGAAATATGTGATCTGATGGTATTACAATACCATTTGTATTTTCATAAAACCATCTTGTCAAAGAACAGAAGAACTATTTTATGAGACAAAAAAAAAAATCCATCTCTTGAGGTACCGTATATTTAAAAAGGCTAAAACCAGATGTCTTGAAGCTGAAGTATCCTGTTTCCAGTCACTAGGGCATGCTAAACTAGACATTTCTTTAATATTTTCCAGAGGATTTCCCCGCAGTTAGAAAGCTGGCAAACTAGTTTTTGTAATTTTAACCAAGTTAACCCAGGTTCTGGTGTTCATTATTCATTACATATAACATATACACGTTAGTGTGTAGCTATATTTTCTGCTACAATACATCTGTGAACCTCTCATCACAGAATAAGACCAGAAAGGGCAGTTGCAAAGCTGCTGGCAAATCTTTTTTGTCTATGAAACCAGATACTGCAACCCACTGTATACATCCTGTGGTTACTGCAAACCTGCATTTGTTAGAATGTTCTTTGCATGTGGCAAATAGAATTTGAAAACTTTGTGGGTTTTTTTTCTCTCCCCTCCTGCCCAAGGCCAGGAAAAGAGAAGTGATTATTTCATAATCCCTCATGGAGTGTAGAATGATCAAATTTATGTGCCATTAAACATGAATGTTCTATTGAATTCTATAATAGCAATCTAGATTTGGAGATTGAATGTTTTAGACTACATGTAGGCCAGAAGGCTCTCAGATGGGAAGGAAACATGACAATGGAGGCAATCACCTTAACTGTGCTGACTGATCAAAGTCGGGTATAAGTCAAATTGAATTCCATAAAGCCTCTTTTTGTAAAATGTTTTGAGGTTTCATGAAATTACATTTTAAAAATTCAGGCTTACAAGCAGGATAACTGGTATTCAATTCCTCTTTGAATATAGTATTCTTCCAATAACAATTTATTTGACAGAGGTATTTATAGTAGGTTTGACTTTGCAACTGTAGTAAAATACCAACATTCTCATTCCCTCTTTTTAAAGAATTTTATGCTGGGTGCACACTGCATGATTGTTTCTTAATCGCTAATGGACCTGAGGGCCTGACTGGTTGCAGTTGCATTAAAATAAATCCATACTGACCTTATTGAAGGCAAAAGGGCGGACTAGGTTGTTGCTGGACAGCAATTCCCTGTGTCTCAGGACAAAGGTGTTGACTAGTTTGCTCTGAAGCACTTCAGTTTTTAATCCACAGGGAAAGTAATTACTGGCTGACCCTGGGTGAGAAGACATAATTTTCCCCAATATCCTACTGACTTTCTTCAGGTTACGGACAAGTTCTAAGAATACACACATAAAGAATCCTACACATAGTTACCTGGGGAAAGGGGAACAGAAGAAATTGACTGTTGTGAGGAAAGCAGCTGAAAGGCAGCGTTCGAGCTGGCTTCATCCTTACACCGTGTGTACTGCGTTACCACGTTTCCCATCAGTTGTTTATGTGAAAAGAAGTTGGAACCAGAATCAGTCACTGACTCAGAAACCTAGAAAGGTTTGATAAATCATTGTCGATACTTCGTATGATCTGTTCATTCGTTTCTGTAAGTTGAATATTGCTAGCTTTTGTTAGACAAGCATTCTGAAATACTTTACACATTTTTTGTTACCGATTTAGCGCCTCTTCGCACATGGCAGAAGCAACAATGTTGAGCTAAGAGTGCTTTGCAGTGCACATTAATATGCACATATTTTCTTTGGTGTGGAAACACACAGAAGATAGTGGCAAAGTCCAGGATTTATATGGTTCTGGCAGTTTTAAATACTGTCCCAAATTATACTGGTGGTAAATATACTCTTCATAAAAACATTTAATGCAGATTCCTTGTGACTGAACCTCTATTAGAGGATTTCCTACAGAAAAGGGTAGTTTGTAACAGGTTAGTTGCACAATTTAAAAACAGTGATATATTGTATTTTATCAAACAATGAAAGGAAGATGAAAAAATAATTTAAAGTTGTGTTGTGGGTTTTGGTTGGTTGGTGTGTTTGTGGGGTGTTTTTGGTGGGTTTTTTTGTTTTGTTTTGTTGTTAATAAAAGCTAGGGTAACCATGCTTTCCATTTATTTGATAGGTATAGGGAGAAATCCTCTACTGCAGAGCTGCAAAATTTGCCTGTATCTTGTCACAGTTTTTTTTATTTAATTTGTAAAACTGAATACATTCCCTTGCTCTCATCCTGTCTCAGATACATCAGCGCTGGTATTTTTCTTTTGAAAACAGGTTATTATTTACTTTACCTGGTAATTACAGTTTTCAACAGCAAAAATATTTGCTAATACACCAATCTGTTGTAGCATTAAACTCATTGGCCTTTTCCTCTTGACATTTAACCATCAAACAAGTCATTAACTCTTATTGATTTTTTAGTAATGGCTTAGAAATTGTGACGCGATTTACAATGTGTCAACAGCTTGCCGTTTGATTTTCTGTAAGTAAACAATAAAACAAACAAACCATCAGTTTTAAAATTTTCACTAATTAAATTTCTATATACATCAGTTTCACGTAAACTGTTGTGTCAGGGAATCTAGTGAGAGAAATCAAGGTTGCTGGGGGGTCACCAGAAGATGTAATTCAGCCACTCCAGGCAGCCAAGTCCGGTTTGTTTTTTTTCAGGGCAGGACACACCACTATGAGAGTTAATGTAGAGGATGATGCATGTTAGCTTTCAGTTGTGTCTGAAATGGCTTGGAATTACAGCTCAGCTAGACTCCTTTTTAGGGAAGGACTGCCAGAAACTTCTGGATTGATTATGCATGAATCAATGAATCTCTTTTCTACTTCTGTGTTCAGATATAAAAATGAAGGCAATAATATGATGCATCTCCTATTACTGTGCTGCTTTGTCATGTTGTACACCGATAGTTGTTTTCTAGTGCACGTTTACACGTGCATTTAGCACAAAATGGGTGCGTGCTTACACATGCATTATGCACAACATGGTTCTGCTTCATGTGAGCTGAGTTTTAAAGCAAAAAAATAATTATCTTTAAATATAATTATTTTTTAGGTATTATCAGGGTGTCTGATGAAAAATAATCTATAATGCTTGTCTGTATTTTAACTTTACCCAGCTAATATCAGGTAAGCATTCTCCAGTGGTCTTTCTGCTATTGATAATCAACTTCCTGATTATAATCACATGAAGGATGAATGCATTTATCAGTCATGCTAAAATGTGCTTTGATTGTCATTAACCCTCTGTAGCAGGGGATGTGACCTGCTGGCTCCTTCTAGCGTGGTGAAAAGATAAGCAGAAAATATCGGCTCTGAGGGGACTGACGAAAATTCAGAAGAATTTGCAAAACCCTTTTTTTCAGACATTTTGCTGAATGGTGTTGGTATTTTCTGGCACAAATATACATTGTAAGAAAGTATTTAATATTATACTGGATATCTAGTCTAGCTACAAAACTAAAGTATCTGCAAATATAGCAAATATTATGATGGTGACACAGTTATTCTGCCTTACATATTCTCTTTATATTCTTATGATGGGGTGAAGCAAGCCTGTTCTACAGGACATAGAAATAAACAAGAAGGAAATCTACACATTTAAACAAAATGCTTAGAAAGTAGAACCTCTGGGTCCCTTTTCTAGTAAATGATATTTCACATATTGCTACAGTAGTTCCCAGTGTAAAAATCAACAATGAATGAATTATAGCTGTATTCTCTTTTTGTACATTGAAAAGGAACGGTCACTGGATACAACAGTACCTTTTTTCTTCAACATGTTAAGCAGGCTTCAAAAGTGAATACTGTTTTTTTTTTAAAAAAAAAAAAAAGAAAACTTTCTCTTAAACTAGAGCTTCCAGCTCTCTCTTCCACCTTGGGACTTTTTCTCAGTTACAGGGCCATTAATACAGTATCTAAACCTTGTACTGCACATGAAGATAAAGACTGTACTGCATCAGGTGCAGGTGATAAGCTAGCTACTGTCTTTGATACCAGTGAACTCCTGAATCACCCTGTATAAAACATATGTAATGCTTCCTGGGCTTAGTATCCTGTTTACCTGGGAAAATTGTGTAGGACAGCTGCTGTGCCTGTTTCTCAAGAGGTGATTAGTGTCCTGGTGGCTAGATATAAACCAGGAATGCCGGCAGATGTGCAGGAGGAATCATCAGCAGGGGAGACATAAGTAGGAAGAATATTTAGAAGGTGGGAGTCAGGGAAATAGAAGGAGGTTCCCCAGGAGGAGAATGAGAAATCAGTGGAACATGAATGGGTGTCAGGTATTTGATGGAGCTTTTTGTCAGGAATAATTTGATAGGGAGAAAAATGGCAGAAAGGAACGTGAATGTATGTAAAAGGTGTGCAACATCATTCACAACTTGAAGGCTGAAACAAATGATTAAGTCACATTTCTTGTTTTGCCTAAGCAATCTATTCATCACTGCCTTGTTTGTGTGTCCTTAAGAAAATACTAGTATATCATCAGCCACAAAAAATGAGGTACCGTAAGTATACCTTTGAATATCCTAAATTCAAATTATTGAACCAAATTCTGGGACTTAAAACAATCTTTGGAACATGTTTAAATCAGGTGAAGCTGCCAAAAACCATAACAAAAATAAAAGTGCAAATTGTTATGATGTATATGGCTCTGAGCCTATATCAAGTGTTTTGATATTTATTCAGTAGCATTTTGCCATATGATTTCCTGCTTTTCTGTGCATCTTATCTTCAAAATTGCATTTATTCAAGGGTTCTGTTTGTTGTTATCAGGCTGTTCTGTGAGAGTTTATCCTATTGCTCCCTAAAGATCAAATTTAAGCATGAAAGGAATTGCTTGCTGTTTCTGGAGTGTTAAGGTTTTATACAAAATTCTTGTCATTTGTTTGCTTTCCTGTGCTTAGGAATACCACAAGCTGCCTGGCAGATGTGCTGAGAATAAAGTTGATTTAAAAGTAGGAAAATATGGAACATGCAGGTTTGATAAAAGTGAAACTTATTTGTCCACTTTTTCTGACCACCACAAGTTCTTACTGATCACCCATGAGCCAACAGGCTCAGTGGTCTGGAATTGCCTTACCCTCGCTTTAGTAAAGCAAGATCTTCCAGTTCAGTATAGATCTCTCACATATCAAGATAGGTACAATTTGCTATAGGCTCTCAAAAGACATTAAATTCATCAGTAAAATATACAAAGGATGTTTTTGGCTAAATAAGCATGATTTTGGAGTTTGTTTCAACCGTCAGCCAGTAATGCGAATGTAACTTTCATGCAATCTTCCACATTTCGAAAACAATCTGAACCCTACCAGAAAAGCAAGGTACAGACTCAATATGCATGGTGCATATAATTAAGAACAGCAAGTCATGGCTCGGCTAGCCACATCTCCATTGGTATCCCATGCAGGAGCTCTGGGTTGTGCCCTGCATGCTGTTTATCACACCCACCATGCCTTCAGCTTGACACTTAGCTCATAATCTTTCATGTCATTGCCTGCCCTTGGCTTGTCTACAACCTTGCAGAGTTCGACAGAGAGAGCAATGTCTAATTTCAATACCATCTATGGGTGTCTCCTGAGGAATGGGCATCTGGGCCTCCAGAAGAGAAGGCTGCTCCTTGCATATGTCTTCCCATCATATTATATATGCATTCAAAGAGGAAAAATTCAAATACTTCTACGTACTTGCTATTTTTTGTTTTTTAGCACTGCCTTATTTGATCCCTTTTAGGTGTATTCACAAGGTACGACAGAGTGTTGTATCTTCAGCGTAGCTATAGGCCAGTTTGTACTTCTACACAAGATAGCAGTGCCACTTCTTTACAAGCTCAGATTTTGCAAATAGAACCACATTAGTATTGCTGTTTAGTGTATTGCATCTCTTGATAAGGCTTTGTAGCAATTCCATGCTCATGTGTGTCTAGTCTCTAGCATCTATCTCATTTGGTTCTGGCTTAAGGCTGTCTGCGCCATGCAGTGTTGCACAGTGTTTTTATATCAGTACTTCACAGTAATTGTATTACTAGCTAATGAAGCCATCCATCAGTAAAAATGCAAGCTTTCCTATTTCCATTTAGGGAACAAACTTCAATTCACAAAACATCATACAGCTTCATTTTACAAAGTTTTCAATATGCTGTTGTATGAGATGTATTGTATAAGAATTTCTGTTCCCAAGGCCAGATAATCTTCTGCACAATTTCTAAAATGTATTCCAAAATGACCAATAATTTCAGAGACCTTCATGAAAAAAACCAAAACATTAACACTGAATGATAGGTCAATATCCATCTCATCAGCATATTTGCTGAATTTCACTTCAGCATGCATTAGAGACCAATTTACTAGTAATTTGAAGTAAATTTTAGCTAGAAAATCATTTGGCCCTACTTAAGTTATAAAAATAAAACCAGCAAAGATCATTATTGCAGTATTGTATTGCAAATAATGCTATTGCTTTGCAAGGCCTTCTACTTTTCTTCTCAATGCCCTTTCTTCAGTTTCGTGCTAGTTACCTTTCAGTTCCAGTAATAAAAGATGATGAATTAATTAGTGCAAATGTATGATAATTCTTGTCAGATGAAATAAACATAAAACACAAATGGTTTATAACTAATCAATAATTATGTACTGTGCTCAATCTTCAATACGCAGGGCATGTCTAAATAGCGTCATTATAATGAAAATCAAATTATTGCACAGCTGTGTTGATTATGGAGCACCATTATAACTTTCATCGTCTTCATTTGGTTCCTGCTTAAGTCATGCTTTTGTGCCCACTTCTTAATACTGGAAAATGTCTCTCTCTTCTCTGCACTGATTTATAGTTAATATCGAGGCACAAAATTTCCTATTATTGTGGCTTTCTCAAGGTCTTTCACAGGTATTATACAGACAGGCTCCAAATTCTTTCACTGCAATAATATGGAAGCATGGAAGCAATATGAAAGATTAAAGACAAACTTAAATGATATATGTCCCTGTGTTTGGATTTAATCTGTGCCTGAAGATATTTTGACCTAAATTACCAAATATATTGCAGTTTCATAAAAGGCAGCTGCAGCCAGCTCATTCTGAGCTACTCAGATTTAACTTCATGGAATATGGAACAGGTAAAATTATTTATGACCCACTCAGTCTCCCATTCTTGCTTTGGATTGGGAAGAAGTCTATACATGTGTATGCATATGTCATTTGATTATTCTCTTGTTTTGCCTAAAAAATGAGAGGAAAAAAAAGGGTGATTAATATTTGACAGATCTCCAAAACTAAAGTACTGTAGGAGTGAAATATTTGTGGTACATTCTTTTAGGCATATATTTAAGTTTGTATACAAGGTTTAAGACATTCTCTGATGAAAAAACTAGCAAAATATGCTATCACTTGAAATCCGAGCTTCGTTCTGGACCTGAAGCTTGCTTGCAAATGGTCTCTTACTTTATAATGAGGAGTCTACACCATAGTGCTGCAGTAAATATCTCTTAAGACCAGGATGAATTTCACTGTTCATATACCTTTATTGTTTGACATGCAAGCACAAGGAATAACATTATTCTTCTAGGCATTGCTTATAAAATATCTTGAATGAAAATACTGAACTTCTTATTTCTGAGGCATAGAGAATAATTATAGAACAGAATGCCAAAAGATCTTGTGTTTTCCTGAGAACTGAGAGCTAACCTTTGAAAAGAGACAATACTTTCTGTGAGAATAATGAAGTGACATCAACCATTTGGGCTGAAAGGAATCAATAAAATCAACAGTTTGGCTCCCATTCCACCCAGCATATTTGCCTTGGACGTGGTAATCCTAACCTCCCTTTAAAAATTGTTGCTAAGGTAGTGGTTGTCTAAGCTCTATGAAAAGTCACCCATTAGGTAACAAATGAGACTGATATCTGCTTGTAGGCTGCTCTGTCTCTGACTAGAGCTGAAATTCATCAGTACTGATCTTGGTGGTAAAAATACTAGGAAACAATGTGTTACTGAAGAGCATTCCAGACATACAAGCTTTAGAATTGTTATTGACAAATATTGGTAAAACTTCTCAGGCGCAAAGGTGATTCTTCTACTGTTTTCAAGTGGGAGAAAAAGAAAAATGAAAAGCCCAAATCCAGATTTTTACTCTTCCTTAGGTTTGCAGAGAACTTCCCTGCTTAGCTTATTTTGTAACACAGATACTACCTCTTCCCCTTGTCTTCATTCTGTTGCTTTGTAGTGAGTAAAACTGGTGAGGCTGATGTTACTGATCTGGCTCCTCTACAATTAAAATATCTCAGAAACGTGATTATGGAAAGACCTCTGCTGTAAAAGTTGAACATTGAATTGTCTTCCGGAGTAAATTTTAGTTTTATTCAGTTATTTAAAAGGTATTCGGTAGAGCAAATATGGAGATTGGGGATGAGGATTAATCCATAGATTAATCTATGGAGGACTCCAACAATGCAGGTTGCCAATTTTCTCTGTGCTATATCCACCAACTGGTGGATGTTTTGCCCAGAATTCTTTTGTTCCTTTCTGGCATTTTCATTTAGATTTTGGTTGTGACTTTCTGCCTGTATGCCTCTTCCTCATTTAATGTTCTGCTCCTGTGATTATCTGGAGGCAAACTTTGGTACAAGTTGACGCTCAAGCTCACAAGTGTGGATGCTTGCCTGGAGAGATGCCTTCATGGGCCCGTGACAAGCTAGTGTGTTGCTTTTTACTTGAATGCATTCCAATACAGACTTGTTGCTAGTCAAGCGGCACTTCACTAACAGAATCCTGAGCAGCAGGCAGTGAGCTTCACCAGAATCACCATCTCATTCTGGATTTCCTTCATCACTTCTTACACTTTCATCCTGTGTCCCTTCTTTTGTGGTCATTCTCTCCTGGGGTTTCAAACAGGTACCTAATTTGCCCACCAGTTCAAGCCTTAGAAAAATTATGAGAGAAATGTGCCTAAACTGATGCAGTTAGTTTTCTCTGCCATTTTTAAAAATAGAAATGAAGACAGCTCCTATGGGAAGTATAAATCAAATATGCTTTATTTATGTCTAACTTCATTTAAGTAAAGTAAGTTAATTTGGGAAATAAAGTTAATGAAGAAAATGAAGAAACTATGCTACCTGAGTAATTAATTGTGTAAATAATTAACTTTAGCATGGAATTGCATATATTAATACACTATCATGTATTCCATTACACGCAAGATTGAGATAAATGATTTGGTAATATCTTTCAGAAAATAATGACCCGTATGGATTTAAGTAACGTCAGTTAAAAAGCTGAGATGACTGGAAGGGAAAAGCTAGCACTGTTAGAAAGAAGTGTTTGGTCTCGAATAGATCAGATGCCAGAACTGTCTTTCTGTGGGCACATGTGTCTGCCATAAGATTTTAATCCCAGAAGTGATGTGTTATGAGGTTATGAGTTCCTTCCCTGATCTCATGTACCAAATCACATGGAGAATTCCCTTTAAGATTTCTTGCAGAATTTGGGCCTTGTACTATAGTAAGATGCTGGAAATGTTGTAAGTCCCTACATCTTACTTTGCAGAAGTTTTTGATGTTGCCCTATTACATTGGGGACATGTTGTATTGGTCATTGATAAAAACCAAACTGGCCTATTGTTGAGGATAAAAGCAAGTTATGATAGTTTTGGACAAAAGAATCAAGACAGGTTAAAGATTAACATTCATAGATCTTTTATTAGACTCAATTCCTATAGTTTAATTGAAGAAGTAACTGTATTTGTAAGCAATTTACTTGTAATTAGGGAGAGATACATTATTCTGAATTTATTAATTTTAAATATTTGACTAATTTATTGCCAAGCAAAACCAAACATGCTTACAGAGAAGTACCAAATTCCACATTACATTCAAATCACTCAATTATCTTGATTAGTAATAGTTTTACTTAAGAATGCAGAGTGCTAAGTGAACTTGTATAAGTTACAAGGCAGACAATTGTCTAACAAGGGATTCTATGATTGTAGAAATTGTGGGTGATGGATGTCTTTTTGTTTTATATATATTAGTTTTATATTTGTATGGAATTTACAGATATTCTTACAGAAATGGTGCTGTAGCTGAAATAAGCTACAGATAGTGAAGAATTCAGGAACAAGCAGTGTTTCTTCAAAAAATGCTGAATAGCTAAAATTAGAACATTTTGTCTGGTTTCTGTAGTCCTGACTGAATTGCATTTGCCAGGCAAGCATCTATTGGAAACCAGTCTGCTTTCTAACAAAACCAGTTGGCAAGCTGCTAGGTTTCCTGAGGCTGCAATACCGAAGCAGCTCTACCATTTGGGCTGCAAGGGCCAGGTATTTGAGGGTGTATTTGTGCAGCCTCATCATGAAGAAATGCTAGAGGCCTGAAAGTCCTGGGAACTTTATTCTCAGTTCCTCCACATAAACCGTGGAAGTGTTTGGAAAAATCCTGATGGGAACTTTGGCTCTCAGCATCAGCTCTTGAAACCACAGCAATAGGCTGCGGGCAGTCTGATGAATGTTTTATTTCATTTAGGAAATAGAGAAGTGACAGTAGTTTCGTGTTTTGTGCAGATGTGTAATTTAAAGTTCCTTCCCTTTCATTCCAGGGCACAACAAATCTTCTACTAAAGTCTGTGTTTAACCACAAAAAGGGAAATTTGAGGTTTTGATCAGCTCTAGCTCCCCTGGGATATTCAGAGTTCCTAACATTATGCTTGTTGTGAAGGCATGGATCTGACCATGCAAATGGAGTGAATTAAATGGGCAAAGTAACAGCCTGTGCTTCTTAATCTATGAAATTGAGTCTGTAGGACTCCTTTTATTTGACTTTCAGGTCCCAGCCTTTCTTCTGAGTCCTATATAGTCCCTGACTGCTATACAGTAAGAATCAGTTTGGGATCATCAAATTCCTTCCCTTGAAACACAAAGCTATCAAACACTATCAAATCTTATATTGTTACAGGCCCCTTATTGTATTCTCCTTTTTAGAAATGTAAATAATTCCATTTTTAAAGCAGGCAGGGTTTTCCTTCTGATACTCCAAATGCAAGGCAGTTCCAGGATATTTCTCCTCTCATGGTTAAAATCCTACCACTAATTTAAAATCTAAATGTATTGGTCAGTGCACAGTCATTTTTTCGTGGCCCAGAATTGCCTCTTAGTTATCGCATATTCTCTCTGAAGGTACCTACACCTTGACACATTTGTAGATTTCCTCATGTCTTAGCCTCCTTTTAGCTAAATAACCCAAGTTTCATGGGACTGCTGCCAAACTGACTGCACGTGGAGAACAGCTAAGCAAGTTGTAGCACAAAGTGCATAAAATAAACTGAGAAAATTGATTTTGTTTTTCTTCCATGAACCTTTGCCTGAAATTGCTCTTAGATAATGTCAGGCATTATTAAGAACAATATTAGATAAAAAGTTTTTATCTTTGAACGTGATTTTCTTTTTTTTACAACTAAGCTTTAAAAGTGCTGTTTAAGTAGCCCCAGCACATACTTTCCTAACATCTTACCTTTCCATAGGGCTGTATCTCTTACCATTTTATGTTTACAGTGCTGTTTTGACAGTTAATCCATTTTTCTTTTTATGTCTGTTACTGCTTGAGAAAAAAGGTCTCTCTGACAATACTCATTTTTTTGCCCTGTATTTCTCACACTGCCTTTTACTTCCTTCATCTGTCCTTCTTCTGAGAGCAGCCGCTGAGGAGCTGTTTTTGCAGCAGGTTCCAAGTGGTATCATTTCTGATGGAGGGATCTGTTCTGAACTCAGCGCTTCATTTCGGCAGTTCTGGTATGAATTCCTGCTTGTAAAAACATGTATTTCCTGCTGGCTCGCAGGCTGAAATTTCCATATGCTCTTCAGAGCAAACCTAACAGGTGACATTAATGCTTTGTCTGAATGATAAGTTAGCCTGCTGGATAGGTAAAGGCTAGCAGGCCACATCCTCAGCTAGGATACAGTGCCATAGCTCTATTTGAAATCAATGGAGCTGTGACATTTCATATCAGCTGGAAATCTCTCCTGTGAGTTTTGAGGGCTTTTGTGTGAATCTTCCTACCTTGTTAGTATGTCTCATGTAGTGTGAAGCAGACCCATTTGAGATGGTAATTTTATGCGCTGAATAAGATATTACCTAGTGTGAGTTTGGGGTATTTTGTTAAAGGAAAGGAAGAAGATACATACAGCCCAAAGTGTTTCTGGTCACTTTAGAAATTAATCTAGTATACAGATTTGTTCTGACAAGGCTATGTTGGTTAGGAATATCACGAGACATGGTTTATATTTAGTAGTCATTTTCCTAAGCACAGACTGAGATTGCAGTTAAGTTTTTCTGTGAAAATTTGGTGCTTTTTTTTTTTCTTTCTTTCTTTCTTTTAATCCATTTAGTTTTGATTTTGGTGCCCATCTTAATTTGTGTCTAAGAGCAGCAGGTGTGGACGTCCTTGGGAATGTTAGAACTTCAGCTCCTCAAGCATCCTGTGGTGCCCGAGAGACTCCTTTGTTTTATCAAGTTCATTCTTTGTGGTATCTTTTACACAATACATTTTCATATTTCTTCTCTCTGTATGGTTATACAGAGGGCTGGAGAGATGTAAGAAAGTCTTGCAACTTTCTCCATAATGCTTCTGGCTCAGGAAATTTGAAAGAGGTGTATACGTATATATGTTTATATATGTTGAGAGCAACTTCACTGCCCTGTATTAGATCCAGGAGGAAGAAATAAGCCTGAAGGAAAGGACAGTGATGCAAACTTAGATAAACTTTTTCTAGTCTTCTCATTTGCTTCTAGTAATGATAAAAAGACATTGTTGTATAAGTTTTTTAGTTAAGTTACTCTTGCTTCACAATGAAAGGCAGGGAAATGTTTATTCATGCAATGAAAAAAGATTGCTTATGTTTCCTAGAAACATTGAGTACAACTTACATTACTGCAGGTCAGCCTTTCTATAAGGAAAATAGATTGGATTTCCCTTTTGGACAATCAATAAGCTCATGAACATTGCGGAAATGTTTATTAATTGTGTTAGATTCAGAAATATTTCTGGTTTGGATCTGTAAACCCCCGGTGGATAGAAATTCCTAAACAAGAGAAAGAGGTATGAATGACTCTGCTTTTAGAGTGGTTTTTAAATTATTGAAATAAATATTTCTTTTCCTAAACAGCAAATATCTTGAAACAGAGCTTCTCAAGCATAACTACCTGGTCACCACTGCCTGGAACAAATAAATCTATGACCTAGATGAAGGGAGGAGATAGCTATGCATCCATGTGATCCCAGTGAGATCTGACACATAATGATATCAATGCAAGTGTAATGCTACACCAAAGCAGATTTAATTAGCACAAAAACATATGATTCAAATGTCAGATCAGAATCGAGAAGAATTTCTGAGCTCCTTTCTGCGTGGAAGGAATATATTACAAGACAATGAAAACAGAGTAGGTGCTCTAGTCTGCTGTCTGAGCAGATTTTTTTGCCTGTGGTATTGGCTGTGCAAAATTAGCAGACGTATTCTTATCTCTGCTGTTACCTTATAGTACAAGGATGTGTTCTGAAACAGTCTTTCTGATGCTAGAACAATATAGAAAATCAGGATCTTGCATGTAGATTGAATTGCTCAACAGAAAACATACACGTAAAAGCAGCTTGAAAATAAAGAGTAACTATGAGCAGAGCCTTGTAGAGGCTAATACTTTTATTTGGGAAAACAGTTGCTCTACTCAGAAAGAAATATTAATACAAGGCTACTTGTCAGTTCCTAAGTAACATTAGTACAGTAAGTAGTATTTAGAGGAAAACCCTCTCGCCTCCGTTTGCTTTATGTTTCACGTGCTCTTTACATTAGCATGAATAACCAACCACTATACCATGTGTCTTTCTCACATCCAAGTTATGCCTCTCAATTTCATCCCATTTAGGGCACCTTTCCCGCACACTATCCTTTATTCCCACATCTTTTCCTAGGGTAGTTGGATGAATTTTTGTCTTTTTTCTCTGCTGCACAAGCTGGCACTATCTCAAATGCTCACATTGTTGTTCTCAGCCGGTTTCCCCTCTCTGTGAAATGTTGTTTGTTGCTCTGTTTAAGAGCTTTGTTTCTCTGGCTGGAATTATTTGCTTAGATGGCTCAGAGCAATGCTGTAGGCCAGTACATTTCTGCAGGAGTCGTTCTGCTTTCTCTTGGTGACAGAAAAAGAGAGTGATATGCGGCTGCTTGAAGCTGCCATCTTGTGCTGTGCTGAATGGGTAAGTAAGGTAAGGGTAAATTGGCAGCCACAACGGAGCTTTTCTTGCAGCAAAAGAGGCTTGCTCACAAAGGGCTATGTATAATTGGGCTTATGTGTACAGGGAGAGATTAAAAAAACAGAAGAGATGTTCCTCCAAACCAAATCTGCTGAAAGCTTCTTTTTCAGAAGGACCGTGTGTCCAAATCCCAAGAAATGGTCTGAGATCAGGTTCCTTTTAATGCCTGCAAAGCTAAAGCTTTTGGAATTATTCAGCTCTTTCTGTCAAAATATGACCCCTAGGTTTTGAGCTTGTGTTCTGTATCTGCCTTGCTCAGTATGTATCTCCACACTTAAATCTGAGCACATTAAGTATGTTTCTGCAACAGATATTTTTCAGTGCTAACAGGTATTTGTGATTTAATTGACAGTCGAAGTGACAAAGCTGATGTCTGTCATTGATTAACTGGATGGTTGTGAGGTGTTTGTGGGGTTTTTTTGGTCTTTTTTATATTGGCAATTATAAATTTGATCATCTTTAGTATAGATTTTAATATTGTCTGTGAATTATTGCTTTGACAGTAAACTTTCTACAGGCATCAATTGTGTGTATTTGTCTATCTATCCACTCAGCTCAATACCAAAGCATGTTAACGGTGCTGCCCATGTACACGCGTGAAAAACGTCTGAACAGAAGAGAGTGCCTGTTATTTTGTTACAGACCCTACTGCTATTTTCAGCTATTGTCATTCACAACGGTTTTAGTTGTTATTTATAGTAGAATTATAATGATAAAAAGTTCTCATTGATTCATTTTGTGGATGTAAGCAGACCCCTTCCTAAGATGGAGAGTTCTTTCTGCTTTTAAAGACTAGTAAAGGAAGAAGTGTCAGAAAACACTTGGAACAACAATAAAAACCTATATGTTTACAATGAGACAAATGATTTAAGGACATTAACCACCTGTAGTGTTTGAGTCCTGAACAATTTTGTTACATTTGCATGGAAAGAGTAGAGAGTCAGGACTCATGCCTGTTTCTCAGTGAGCTTCAAATCAGATGATGGAACACTTGTTAACAGTACATTAGTGCTGGTCCTGTGAGGACACACAAACATATAGGAGAGATCAATCACAATTTATAAGTTGTCCATTTGCATGTGTCAATGCACACATTTCAACTTCCACTCTGGTAATTGACTAAATTTTTTTTTTTTTTGCATTTCTGTGCCTTTAGCAAAGATTATTAGAATGGGAGGTAGTGACAGCAGGAAACAGGAGATGTTTGCATGATTCTGTAGTGTTTACGTACTTCAGCTGACTCTAGCTGGAATGGCCAGTGTCCAGCACTTCTGAAAAATCAGGACTTCTGTAATTCTTTCTGAAGGCATCTGAGGAGGCTTTTTTTCCTTATGTTGCATATCTGAATAAAAGTGTGTGTCTCTTTGAGGCTGCCTGTGGACCAGAGTATCTGTAAGATTGTGCTACAGAAAAAAAACCCAATAAACCAACAAAAAACACAGGAGAAGGGAAAAGGGACACTGGAGGGCTCATGCAGAAACCAGTACATATGATTATCAGCCTTTATCAGATTTTTACAAAGAACTAAAGATAGTAAAATGGGCTTTACCCATGAATTACATACAGTTTATTATCACTTAGGAGAGGAAAATTAGTAAAATATTTCATGTGCTTCAGTAATGCACATTGAAAGGTTCTTAAATATCAGTATAAGCATATATAAAGGAAATTAGCAATCACCAAAAGCCAGATTAATTACAATCCCTATGCGATCAGTGTTTGGTCTCTGGAGTAGACAATCTTATTTGGTGTGTGATTTTGGCAAAGAACAGGGAGAGAGTTCTAGGTAAATATATCTAAATTGAAATTAACGATTAAAATTCTGCCCTCAGTTATGCCTATCTAACAGAATTAGATTGAAATCATGGAAAACGTGATGGGAAGCAGAATGTGACTACCTTTACAAAGATTTAGCAATATATTTCTTGTAGCTAGAAAGTAGTTGGTATTACTATGGGTCACAGTTACTATATTTAGCATAGGATTTGGGGCCATCAAACTTTCCTTTTCCTTTAGCTTATGGCCTCTGGATTTAAAACACAATTTCCTGAAGAAAAATAGTCTGCTGGGTTTAGTTAAATGTTTCTGAAATTTATATTATTTTAAAACAGTATTATATGCATGCATTCTTTTTAAACTGTCCCTTTTTCTGTCATTTATTTGGAAATATTTTTCTAAATTCAAAGGCTATGTTCAAATTTTGTATCTTGTATCAGGCAATTTCAACACAAACTAGGGATCATCAGCCTTCAGCTTATCTGCAATATGCCTCCTGAAAATGATCCAAGTATCAAGATGCTGAGAAAAGCAACAGTCATTCTAACAGAATAATCTCTTTTTTCCTCAAATGGTCAAGACCTTAAGAAGCAGAAGGCCAAGAAACTATGTTGCTTTTCAGTCAGTAGACTCTCATGTGTAGCTTTGGGTGTTGTTTTTTTTGTCACGTGTTTAGATTTAATTTTTATGGTCTCCAAATACTTGAGGACCTTTTTTTTTTGCCTAACTACAAGGGATATATATTATGTGTTTACATAAAGGTCTACCCAGTTCTGACAGTATTATTTGCACAGGGTTTTTTTATTGTCTCTCTATTACAGCTTCCTTGCATAGGATAAATTTGGCTACATCCATTAGCAAAGGTTGGGTATTTTTCACAATATATATAATCATGGAAACAGGCTTTTTGTTGTTGAGGTTTTTGTAAATTTTACTAAGAACACCTCTAAAATGTGAATGTGTAAAATCTTGCTTTCTTATTTGCTCACATTCAATGTAACAAGATGCAAAACATGTACATATGTGTATCACTTTAAGGACAGCAGTTTAATACTATCATGAAGAGTCCTGCTTCATTAGTTGCATCTTTAGTACTGGCTAAGTTGTGTTCCATTCAGTTAGAAAGTGATGCTTTAATTAACAGTGTTACCAATGTCATGAAGTTGGCTTTGTGGATTATTTATGGCATGGCCAGGAGACAAATGTATCTTGAGAATCTGAGAGGGAGACATTGGAGTGGAAGTTAGACTCAGCAACCTCATAACTTGACCGTGTCTACAGGACATGCTTAATGGATAACAAGGATTTTATTCGCAAGCTGGTTCTTACTCAGCATTGAAAACTTGAGGTGCTCATCCTTTGATCATATATAGTAGGACTATCTGCAAATAACCCAGTTCAGATGGAAGTTATCACATGGGCCTCTACACTTATTTGTGGCTTTGTTGTGCCTTATATTCCCCAGTCCGAGAAATGTTTACATGTTGGGGAAACTAAACCCTAATGAGGGTAGGAGTTGCCTAAGGCCATACAACAGAGTACTGATGAAAGTGGGAACAGACACTGGATATCTGAATAGTCTCTCTTGTATTTTTATCCATTGTCACATTCTGCACTGAAAACATAGCCTAAACCAAAGTTCATCGATGTCGGAAGAAATGGTCTCATTGACTCTGACAGGTATTAATTTAGTTTCATGGTATGTGGGTTAGGATGCAAAACACCCTAGAAATGTAAAATGTTCACATTAAGAACAGAATGTATTTTCCAAACATTGCTTTATTTTCATAACTCAGCCTCTGCCTCTTTGGATTTCCTATAATATTAAAGGTTTAAAAGACAGTTAAGCCTTTTGAAACATTTGTGGTAGTGTGTGTAGAATCAGTCACTTTTTTATGGCAAGTCTCCACTTCTATTAGTGCTGCTTAAAAACAGGCATTTAAGCAAAAATGGATTGATTTTTTTTTTCCTCAAAAAAGGTTCTATGCTGTTAAATACTTGCTTGTTTGTTTTCCTGTTTCTGATTAATACAAGTCCATCTCAGACAGAAAGGCAACAACAATCATGTTTATAACACTGCATGATACATCGATCCAATCTTGAAGGTTGCCCTTTCAGTTCAGCAGCTTCATTGAATTCTAGATAGTACCCATTTGTATTTCCAGGCATCTTAGAGACATTATTGCAGTCTAAACTTTTAGTCTGAAGGTGTACAAGATTATATGACAACTTGAGCATTGATTTAGCACTCATTTTCGATAAACCATTTGGAACACCTTGTATTTCATTCTTTTATAGACTCTGTACCCAGGGAAAGCAATGCATAAAGTGTGTAAGAGGAGGAAAAAGCTTAAATAGTTTTATTTAATTTTTAATAACTAGAAATAAAGGACTTCCAGAAGGAGTCCAGGAATTAGACATCTTGAATTCAGCTGCTTTCTCTGATGCAATTGGCTTTAAAAATACTGTTTATCTTTTCTGTGTTCCTGCTTCCAGTTGGCAAAATGAAGGTAATGGATCCAAATCAGATCAAGAAAATGGTTGAATTTAAGCCAGTGAATGTAAATGTTTATGCATTTTGCTGTAAAAGGACTAACATTACTGATCTCAGAGAGTTATAAAGCTAAGACATGTTTTTATGAAGAGTTCTGGGAACTTCAAATTATAGAGTCAAGCAGTTGAACTCCTGAGAAACATTATTATTAGCTGTGGAAATTATTCTCTTATGTGAATCTGAAATGCCTTTTATCTATTTGAAAGCAATGATTTCTTATGATAAGTTGCACAGAGGTAATTTTTTTTTTCAATTTATTAATGACTGCTGGATATGTTCAGTGACTCAGTGATGTACCTCTGTTGATATCTTTAAAAATTAGAGAAATATCATTTGCGTGTTTAGAAATTTGAGCTTTATAAATTAAATTGTACAAAAATAGCTCCAAAGTGTTAACAAAACTCTTCATGGAATAATGTCCAAAAGGAGTTAACAAATCTCTCCTTATATTTGCTTTCTAGTACATTAAAAGACAGAAAACACTGTTGTACATTCTGCAGTAATCACGTATATTATTGAACAAGTATCGATTGGTACAGTGTTTGGGAATAAAAAAAATCCTTGACAAAGCTAAGTGAAAGGGCAGATACTGTTACTCAAATGGAAAAACTACCTATCTCATTACAAAAGCATTTTCAAGGACATAAAAACTTCAGTCCTGAATGGAAGTGTTTTACTAGGCTGCTAAACTTTTCAGGTTTTCTGCAGATTTTTCAATTCTAGACTTAACTTCCTTTTTTAAAAAAAACCTAAACCTCTGATCTCTGTAGGATTCTTAAGTTAATATTTAGCTTTAATTTTCTGAAATTCCATTCTCTTCCAAAGAAACAGAATAAGGTATAAACAGAATAAAAATAATGAGGTTCTAATTTCTCTTTGAGATAGTCAGACTTATACCTTGAGCTGCCCTACAGGGCCTGACAGAATTGTTCGGGAAACAGTGTTTTACATGAAAAAATCCTTTTATAAACGTCTGTATTCTTATTCATTAACACACGAAATTTAATTATAAGAGCTTTTTTTTTCTCAAAAGATTTCCCACTTCTTTTCCCAAGATAATTTTTCTTTTTTTAGTTTAGATTTAACAGGACCGTTTTCAATTGGCTTGGCTTCCTATCCACCTACTGGGAAAAGTAACAGGGAAATAATTCTGCTCCCTGGAGTGTTGGAACCTCTTATTTGTTCCTTCATATGGATGGGCAATGTAAGGCAGTCTAATGCTAGATGATGGTAGGTATCTCGATTTGGTTCAGCAAATTCAATTGGTCGTGTAAAATTGGTAAAAGGTGTTTGGATACCCGCAGGTTCTTTGTATCATCAAGTTAAAATTGATTAGACCTGGAATCGTCCTCAGGAAATAGTAATGGATACACGTTTTCAGTTATTTACACTCTATTACACACAAGAATGTCATTGCAGCAAGCGAAGCTGTGAGCATGAGAGTTGCATAAGGAGAAAGGATCTCACTCAATCTAAACACTCCTGTAAGTGGCTGGAAAACAACGTACAGATATAGAACAAAGGGCAGAAGATTTCATTCTTCATTCTGCTCAAATAACTATATTGTGCAACATCATGGGTGGCAAGTTCAGACAGAAAGGTCTTTATGATGGAAGAGGTATTAGAGGTATAATGTGGAAGAATATACACTCCAAGGCATTTGTAAAGTGAAAAAAATTCCAAGCGTGTTTTTACAGTATAATTTTGTCAAACACTGGCACGTGTGCTCAATGTTATATTAACTAACAGCACTGCCCTAACATCAAATAGTTATGTTTCATTTATAGACATAATTTTCAGGAGTGTATGAGCTCTATGAATTCCTCCTTGTGCCTTAATATAAACTCAGTAGATTTGCAATAAAGGTGAGAATGCTAAATGCAATGAAGTATTAAGTTCTTGGATCAAGACAGAGCCCTCACTGAAAGTCATTGGTATTTTTCCGTTCTAGTGATAGGCACAATCTTCAAGCTCAGTTGCCTGGAGAGAGTTTCCATCTCTTTCATCAGGATATTCATGCTGCTCAGAATACAACGGCTTTCCACTGGTTTTATTCCATTCTACTCAAACTTTTCTAGAATGTGTGCAATGTGGGACAGCTGCCATTCGCATATTGATGCCACCGGATGTTGGGAGGAATATGTAGTTTTATGGGGAAGGAGGATTTTATAGAGCACTGATGGGAGAGCTATAAATTCATCAATATTTCAGTGATGAGGTGAGATAGAATAAAAGTCTCTTTAAGGTGAGATGGAATAAACTTTGAAATGCTAGACCTGAGTTGTATATATTCAAGGTGATCTTTTTTAGTAGGGAACAATAAAGGACCAGAAGAAAGTTGGACATATATTGTTATCGAAGCTGGGATTTATGGTGATTATCTAAGTACTGATTACTTGGAGATTGAACTTCCAAGGTTTTTTAAAAATGCTTCTTTTCTCTAAAGTATTTGTGTGACAGACCATCAATACAATGAGACTTAGGTACAGAAATACCTTGGCTTTGAAATAGAAGAAAGCATGTTAAGGTATATTTTAAAGCTTGAAATTGTATTTTATATATACTATTTAAAAGGTCTTCCCATTTCAAATGCTTTATCCTTGTCTTCCTACAATATTTCCAGTACTCATAGACATAAATTTATAGCCTGTAGTAATCTTAGCGAGTCATGCATGCAATTATGAACAGATGTGTTGTTTGAATTGGAGCATAAAATACCAAGGGATAAAATTGTTTGTGTGATGAATACACTTAAGGCTTGATTCTGCTGTCATGAACTTTTCAATTTCTTTTTGTTACAATTTTAAAATTCAGTGAAGAATAAGAAATAATAACAGCAATAAATTAGAAGTTTAGAAAGAATGTGTATCTTGTCTCAGAAACTTTGCTATAATGGAAACACCTCATCCACACTAGGGATCCACTTTAGCTCCCACTTTCTTACCAGCTCTCTTAGCTAGCAGGTAGTTTTTTTTATGGGATATGACTCCAAGTTCAGTGATAAATCACTGTCCATACATACATGTATGAACAAGGGTGACATCCCTCCTGTGCAAGCTGAGAGATAAAACATGTTTGCGATTCATAGGAGTGAAAACTGGGCCACGGACTTTGTGAAGTTACATTGTGGACTGAATGCCTTACAGGGATGTAATACTGTAGGTGCAGTGCAAGTAAACACATATATGCCGAAGTCCAATTCTGCTTAGCAAAGTGCTTTGGACATGTATTCGAATTCTTGTTTTCTCCAGTGAGACATCATGCTTGGCAAATCAAGTAAACCAAAGGCACACAGTAATTAACTGAGATGCAGAGCTCTTTCTCTGCCACTAGAAGAGGAAAGCCATTAAACACAGGCAGTGTGGCCTCTTCAGTGGCACAGGTAAGGTAAGAGGCAGAACAGGATCCATCCTGTTTACCCACCACTGCAAATCTATTATGCGTTAATAACTTAAAGGCAATGGTCCCTGTAAAGATAGGGGCCCTGTGAGAGTCTTCAGCAAAGACGACTAGTACTTTGCCACTACCATGATAACAACGTAATTATTTTTGGGTAGCAGCTGGTAAATTCTATGTGATTCTGCCGCTTTCATGTTCTAATTCTTTTTATTCATTGTTCCATTACAGGCAGGGGCTAGCAAGGAATGCACAGTCGTTTACAATGCTCAATAATTTCATTTTACAGTAGTTAATCCTAATATGAAGGAAGTGAGTTGCTCCCTTCTACTGAATAAGTTTGTAAGAATCATGTAGGAAGAGACAGAAAAAATGAGTTGGGCATTAACTCATTAAACTGCAACTAATAAGCATTTATGCAATGGTCCTTTTAAATATGAGTCATGCCCCATTTAAAATCTAACGGAAATTATAGCACATTTCATTAGGAAAGATAATTACCAATTCATTCCTCCCTAAAAAATTAAGTATATGTTACAACACATTTAAAATCTACCTTGACATTTAGAAGATAAATATGGCTTGTATGCTATTGACAAAAAAAAAACCCCAAACATAACACTAGAAGGTATATTAACTTTTTTCAGTTTTCACTGTTGGAATGGACACCTCGTGTCAAAGAAGTGGAAACTGAATATGTAAAAAATTATTTTCCAGCATCATGATAGAATTTCCTACAAATCTCAAGTTTAAAAAACCCCAAACAAACAAACCATCCCCCCAAAAAAACCCACCAACAACTCAACCAAAAAACAACACAAAACCACCAAACCCAAACCAAGTAGGGGATTAGGCAGTAGTGTTACCTAATGGATATCACTTCACTGTCTTCAGAAGGTCCATGTTGATTTACAGTAACTAATGACTAGCTAATTGTTTGTTTTGTTTCACTTGCATTGTTAAATTAGGCTGCTCTAGACTTTTAAAATAGTTTCAGTAATGTACAAAGAGACAGAGAGGGCAAATTTGCTGCTAAGCTAAGTCCAGAGAAATAAGGGAATTGTGCCAGCAGAGAGCTTGGACAGTGGGAATTAGGAGTTTGCAGTCACGGTCTACAGAGGTCTTAAAACCCTTAACAGTAGTTAAAAGACTGAAAACCAATTTGCTAAGGTTTATGGGAACAAGCTTGAATAACAAAGTTACTTTTCCCTCCCAACAATTTGGAAACAGATTGTCCTTAGTACTTACCACCTTTTAAAATTATTTGGGGGGTGTGTGTGCGTGTGATAACAGTGACAAAGGAGGGAGCAGAAAGTCAGTACTAGAAGTTACAACAAATGTGCCTTGAAGTTGGTTACTCTGAGATAACAAGGGATGAAAGTGATTTGCTGGTAGAAGGACTGAAGCAGATTTTTTTTTGTTTCCCCTGACATTTAAGAACTCAGTTGGCAGAAGAGATTCTTAAGAGAGTAGAGGCAAATGTAATCAAATTCCTCTATACACATTTATAAAAGTCCAAAGGAAAGGACCTGGGGTTTGGAAAGGTAAGTACTTTGGTGATATTCAGTGATATAACCTGGGAAAAAGAGAATTTAATACTGATTTTTCTGCTTATCACTGACTTCCTACAGTGAATATAGAAATATTTTTTTCCACTTGAAACAGGGTTGTCTTGTTGTAAACAAGTTGTGGTATGAAAATGAAGTAAGGTGGGAATGTGGTAAATTAGGTATGTGACTTGACTTTCCTAATTAAAACTTCTGAAATCAGTCAAGACTGAAGAATTTGTGTTAAAATCTTTTGTGAGCTGGGTGAATTCTTTAATTAAAGGCAAGACTTTCTCAGCCAGGCTGTAAAGGAGATACAAGGCTGTACATGTGAAATACATCCAGCAACTGCTTTCTCTCTCATTTAGCTGGTAATAGATGCATAAAGGAAGGTGTTAATGTTTGGAGAAGTCACTACAATGAATGCTTGAACTATACCCTAAAGTTACCTTGATGTATTAAACATAAAATTCATTTGCAACTTGGTACTTGTGGAACATAATTATTGAAACTGACAAACTGAATGTTTTGGTGAAATGATTCAATGTTATATGTAATCTCAGTTGCAAAGGCGTTTCTGCACCTATAGTCTTTCTCTGTCTCTGACCCTGTGAGAAAAGTAGGGTATGATATGGAAAGAAAGAGGGAATGCAGTTCTAGAGTTGGTTTAAATAAAACTAAAAGTCTGAAAATTGCAAAGTAATGAAGATCCTTGTTATATTTATTTGCATGCATGCAAACACTTTTAGGGTTAGTGAAAAATCTTCTGAAAATATTTTGTTCTGAAGTTTCCAAGAAAATTAGCAAAATAAGGAAAAATAATAAAAAAATAATTTACCTTAAAAAACTGTGGGTTTTTTTAATAATTGACTGAAATGTTTTATTTACACAGTTTTGGTAAGAAGTTAACATGTTTCTACTGACAGCTCTTTCTCAAATGCCCTGTGGCTAAAAGAAAATGAAAGAGAATGTATCTTGCCTCCAGCTTTTATCTGAGTGTCTGGGAGCATGATATACTTGCTAGAAACCTGACATTAAGCCTAATTTAACAGCCAGGAGAGAAGGTGAGTTGGCGATACCACGTAGCAGTAGTGGTACCCCTTGCTTGGCCAGAGTGCCTCCTCCACCACTTCACACCTCTCCAGCTCCATGCCTCACCATTATGCTCTTACCTGGCCATCGCTGGGGCACAGCTGAACCTGCTTATGGCCCTGGGCCTGCTCTACTCACCTGGCTCTAGAGCTGTGGGACTGCGTCTCCATGTCCCTTTTAGTGGGGGCACAGCTCTGCCTTCCTGTCACCCTTGGCTCCTGGCTCTCCTTCCCGTGCAAGGCAACACCTGTCCATGCTGCATCCTGACACAGGGGCTGTTAAGCAAAATGAAAATCCATGGAGCTAGTCCTAGCTAGGGACAAAATTACCTTTGGAATATAGCTAGCCCTTTTAGCTGTATTTTTAAAAATTACAGCCTTCAAATACAATAAATGTTTCATGGATGTCTATTTTGAACAGCACAACTGAACTAGTGCTAAATCAGGGTAAACCCTCAAAATCAAAAGCATGAGACACATTCTGTGCACTTCTGGTATCTCTTCAAAGTAACAGAGTAAAAGAGGAGAAAAAGAGTAAAGTAATTTTAGTTTCCTTTAGAAGTGTCTTTGCAACTGTCTTGGAAAAAATAGTTAGCCTAGAAACCTGTGCACTAGTATAGGAGTGGAGAGTCTTGAATTTTAATTGTTAGTGTCCTCCTCTCTGATCTGCAACTCCTTTTATACATCTAGTCCTTGCCCACACAGCCTTGACCATGTACCTGTTCTAATATACACGAGTGTACATGCATGTCCTTGCGAGGCTGCCCTAACTTGCAGTTAGGAAATATTCTGGCTCTCCTGCAAGGAACAGCAAAGACTACTCTTGGGTGATGTTGGTGTTTTCCAGGAAAGAAATACACTTGTTCATTTTACAGAAGGTTCTGTCATTAAGGTTTTTTTTTTCAATTTGTGAGAGAAATACCAACACTAGGAAGGTCATTCACTTTAGATAAATCTCTTACTTTTAAACAGGCTTTAAATATGAAATGATTATTGGTATATTTAGTAGCTCTTCCTGACCAGCATCTAAAGTAATTGTGATGTGAATGAGAAAATGAATTTGCAGTTGTTTAATATATTCAGCAGCAAAATTAATACAACGGCAGTTGTCAGATAATTTGAACATTGAATTTGTAGGAGTAATTTTAATTTACATCAAGCACTGTAGGCAATTTTTACACATCAATTTGCATTTCACTGATTATACTCAGCTGAGGCAAAATGGTGGCTTTTAAAAGGTTGCTTGTATTTCAAGATGATGTTTAATGCAACATTGCACGGACTGGTGAAAAAGATATTCTTCCTGATGCATTTTTAAAAACTAAAATTTTCAAGAAAAAGGATAGTTTAACAGTGCTTCATTCGTTTCAACGGGAAGTATAATTAATTCTGTTTGTGTGCCATAGTCTATGAACTATCATGATGTTTATTTTGCATTTCTAAACTGCTGCTCACTATGTTAATTGCAAATTAGAATGAAAAGATTTATCTAAAATGCAACAAAAATGCTCTGTGGTGTTTGATTTCACACTTAAAATACAACATTTTAGTACTGAACACATTAATATTTGAAAATTATGAATGGATGGAAACAAAGAAATCAAAACTATCCACAGCTCATTTGAAAAAAAATCCCTCAGACAAATTATTTCTAAAAAGGTTTGTTATTACACAACATGATAACATAAAGAATTATATGTTGGTGTAAAGTGGTGGTATACTTTCACTTAAGTTAGTGTTACTGGTGAGGATCTCAGTACCTTACTGTTACCAAGATCCTAAAAATTAGGTGTCTCCACATTGCAAGCACAGGTGCCTATCCAAATATAGGATGTATACATACTGGGAAAATGATGAAGATTTCACAGAGTTTTTCAAAATGATGATACAGGAAAAATTGCAAGTTATGTATTTCCAGTTAGCTCTCAGTATACATACAGTTGGCCTTTCCATTAAAAATAAGGTTCTGAACTACATTACTGCAGGTATTAATGCACATCTTACAAATGAGTCCTATGTTGTAGCATTGGATGACTTGATAGTTCACGTTTGCTTTTTACTTTCAAGCCCAAACCACCGCAATACTTTAGGGAATGGCATTTGACAGATTTAGCTCAGCTTTTAGCCACACTTAATTGACAGATTTGTCTCAGCCTTTAGTCCCTCCTAATCAATCTGGGGCTCCTGTCAGACTATCCTGTAGCGATAAACCAGTATGAAGGCAGAGTAAGTTGTCACACTCTAGGACGTAAGTCCTTCCATGACAGCCTTGAGATTTTGCCACAATGGTGGGAGGGGGAGTACTGCATGAAGAAAATCTCGTTGGTACTTAGCAGGGTTTGTCTCAAGATCAAAGTGCATCACGCCTTCCATAGCTCCATATATTTCTCTTTGTGTAGCTTGTAGCTAAGCAAGCTATTTTCTCTATGATTAATGCTTCTTTCCTGGCATGCCAACAACTGAACATGAATTTAGGTACAGCACTTTTCAAGTTTCATTTTAGTGGCCATAACTGTGTTTCATTTTACCTGAATTACGCTTACCCTAGCACCCCTAATTAAAATGCACTGCTGAGGGTTCCCTTATACTCCCAGCTAGAGACAGTTAGACATAAAAGTCTCGGATACTAATTCATTTAGAGACATTCTATTTCTATCCGTATTCCCATAGTGAAATGGAGCCACAGTGAAAATAAATGTCTGAGGACATACAACAGGTTTAAGAGGGGCTAAATAACAGCATTACTCTCCAGTACCCTGTGAAATGGCTTTTATGGTCTCCAAAGTTGTATCTGCTCAATTTGTCTGTGTGAAGCAACAGTTCCTTACATGTTCTCATTTGCCACTACTCCACTCTACTGACCCACTGTGGAAAAGCTGCAGTAAACTCAGAATGAGTTCTGTTTACATCTTCAGTTCTCCAAAGAAGATGATGTCATTATAGAATCACTACCTTTTATTGTTTAACTCTACTCACAAATACTTTTAATTTCTTCATATGTTTTGTAAAAGCACTGTTCGCTATGTTTTGTTGTTTCAGGGCTCTCCAGGTAAGCAGAACACAAAAATTGACTCCTCTATATAAAATAATTTTTTTTCATCCAATTTTCTGTCTTGACTAAAGGAGGTAAAAGAAGTCCAGCAATAAACCCAGTCCAATAATGTCTGGGTACCTAAATACTGACACTTTGTCATTTGTCATTCTCTCTTTGTTTATAGTGCCTTAGTCAGTTTTCAGTCTGTGCTCATGAACAAATCAATCTGAATGATTTCTTTTAAGGGAGATTATTTGACACACACTTTGATTTGCTGAAGTCTGCTGTACTATATATCATTCTAAACTACCCTATACGTTTCATCCAGTAACTTACAGAATGACTTTGGGAATGCGTGATGTAGTTTTCATGGCAATATTTGCTTTTTTGGAAATCCATGCTATGTAATATATACTTCTAATGCCAGCCGTTCACGCATAGATTTGGGACTGACTAGGTTTTTAAGACTGGTGTTCAATTTGGAAAGAGCTTCTAGGACTATGAAATTTTGTGATTTTGAATTTTTGATTTGTTTTGAACTTAAATTTTTTAAAGTTGTTATTACTATTATTAAACATTTTTCTCAGGAAGAAATGCTAAGTACAGAATTTTCAGCAAGTTTTTTTTTTGTATCTTTCAGAAGTGTTTGTTGCTGTGGCATTTGAACACAGCGTGTTCTAAAGAACTATACAGCTGCCTTATCTACAGCCCAATCTACACTGAAGTGGAGAACTCCTGAGCTTGTACTACCCAAAATAACTCCCTGGCAAGAAAGGTAAATAAAAAGAACTCAACATATATCTAAATATTTTGTAGTCTGTAGGGTTTTAGGATTTTTATGTTCTCAAAGTTAGTAGTACTAAATATACGTGTGGGACACTCTTCCACTCCTACTACCCCAATACTTCCAGCTTTCTCCTGATTCCACAAACTTATCCTGGACTCAGGCCCTACTATTCCTCATGTTCATTGCATCTAGAGCCTTTCTCTTCACATAATCTTGATAAGGAGATGCATAGCACTTTATACTTCAGAGTACTGCTTTTTGCTGAGTAAGCATATGCGTTGACTCCAGGATTGTAATTAATACCTTTGGAGTTTTTGTGTTTTGGACTTCTTCCTGAAACAGGTACCTGTTATTTCTCTTCTTTTCCTTTATTTGCTTTCATGGTTCGTTCTTGCCTTTTTGTTGTCAGATATCATTCTGTGTACACAGTATATACAACATGATAATTTTTTTTATATATATATAAATACTACAGCACACTTAGCCATTAAAACAATTTCTGAATAAAATACGGTCTTTTGGGATGTAGAGGGATGACTATTTTCACAGAAGAAAGAAGATTCTGTTAGAGGAAGGGTCAAACTTTGCAATATATTGCTCCTAACTTTCTTAACTATGCTTAACTTTCTTTTAGCATGCTTTACTGCTTTAGTAAACAATTAAAATATAAGAGACTTTATTACCAGAAATATAACAAGCACGTAAATATTCTCTAAAGTTTATCAGCTGTAAGGTAATTCCAGTAACAGGAGAGTGTTTTCTGTGGAATAGTAGCTGATGGTTGGCTCCTAGGAGTACATTGATGAGCAACAAACAGGTCTTGGTATTTTACATCTTCGTCCTGTGCTCATGTGCTTGTTTTATTTAGTCGGAAGTCAGTATCTTAGTTCACAAAAATGGATGCAAAATTAATAAAAATTTTACTCACTTAGCTTTACAAGACTAATGATCATTACAATTTCATGGATCAGATGGCTAACAATGTTGCATGTTTTTATCTTTATTTGTATTCAGAATGTTTTTCTTGTGACAATAGGAACAGCATATAAAATAACAGCATGTCAAAAAGCCAGTTCCTGAAATGTATACTATGGTAAAACCTGACACTGTTCAATACATGGATCTATTTACATTCACCAAAACATATAACATGTGTATGGGTTTGGGGCAGCATATTGATACAGATATGCATTTATGCCTTTATTTGTTTAGATGTCTGTCCATTTAAATTAACTTTCTAGCAATTTTAACATGATAAATAATAATTTTTTAAAAGAGATGCCTGAGGTAAGTCTCTAAGGATTTTTTTTTTCTGTAAAACTGCATTGCTCTGCATATTTAGGATTAAATTTACCATTAAATTAACACAGTTGGAGACTTCATAATCTCTATTTAAGATGATGATTTGAAGAGCTTCACAATAAAAAGGAAACTCGGCAACCTAGTCTGACAGTGATGGTAACATTTTAGCAGTAACTAAGCCAAATTGCTCTCAGTAATTCAGGTGAAATCCCTGCTTTAGATATTTCTTCAAAACTGGGTTACATGCAGGAGCTGCAAAATCAGCAACTGTGCTCCACATCTCCTGATGATATAAATTAATTAAACCTAAGCTATTTTTCACCAGAAAAAAAAATTCTAACACATATGATTGTGTAGAACTTGTTACTGTTATTTTTGAGGGTTTTGCAGTGTTTTCCTTTTGCAAATGAATGTCCTATGTTTCTCTAACACCAAATTAATTAAGAAATTGAGGTACAGCAATTGGGCCTAAACAAATACCAAGTAAGCGAATTCTTCCGACAGTTACTAGCATGCAGTGTTGATCGGCCATAGGCAGTAAATTTTAGCTCCAATACCTCCTAGGGATCAGCTCCAGTTATGGTAGCAACATGGGCAGCTGTTATGTCAGCAGTTTTCGGCCCCGAAGGCAATTGCATGTGCTTTATTTCATAAGAACGATGGCCCAGAGGAGACATAGTTATGTCCTTAGTACCCAAACTCACAAGTGTCTATTCTGAAGAATTTTTTTGCTCAATTGTGCAAGGGTCTTTAGAAATCAAACCTAACAAACAAAGCACATTTATTACACCTGTTACATTTACTAGAACATTAGAAAAGTTGAGACAAATAATATTTTTTTATTTATTTATTTTAAAGTAAACTAACCTGGCTTCAATCTTGATTTGTTTCTGATTACTTCAAATTTGAATTTAGCCTGCAAATATGAAGAGGTGTCAGTGTGTTCAAAATTGCCTGTATTTAGCACGCAGGCCTTTGGGCAGAACATGCCCATCTGTGAAATGATGCTATTCTGCACTTCATTTGTACTTTATGACTAATTCAGTTCTATGAAAGACAGTGTAGAACTCAATAGCAGTTTGAGATTTATATACACAAACATGCCTCAATTGTTCTACATTACAGTGTTAGAGCTTTCCATTAGGTATGTGTAATCCTTGGGAACTTAAACCAGACTAAATACCAATAGTGTTCATACTGCCTTGTGAGTATATGATAGCTGTACGGAGCATGGAGTGTGTATAATGGAGAAGCTTTTCTGTAATTTTAAGAATAGGCATAAAGGAAAACAAACATAATATATTAAACAGTTCAAATGCTAAGATTCCCTGAATGTGTCTGGCAGCTCTACTCGAACCTGAGAAGTTGAAATTTAGCTGCATACATGAATACTAACTAACTAACTAACTAACTGGGCTTCTCTTTGGCTTTCTGATATCTACTGAATACTATGGTTCAGCTTTTCCAAGCAGCTCTCCCCTAAATATCAATTTTAAAATCTGACAGTTAAAGCCAGTTGCAACCACAAAGACGACATTTTGCAAATTGTTTCATCAGCAATTTCCCATCCATGTGACTGGCAAGATGTGCTGACACTTTTAAAGCTCTTTATCACATCCTTCTTCTGTTTCTAAGGAAGGCCTATGTATTTGTCCATGTATTTGAAAGCTGAGTATGCTGCTGCCTGAGTCACGCACAGCTAAAGACATGGTCCAGGAGAGGAGTGGCAACTGCATTCAGCTTCAGCTCCTAAGCAGAGGACATCTTGCTGCTCTCCAGAAAATCAAATAATCTCCTATGCTTTCTCATTACCATTCACAAGCATGTCTGGAAGGCAGAGACAAGCATTTGCTCACATCCTCTCCTTCCTTTATCTTTTTTTCTGTTTAAATACTAGTAAGATTTCAGAAATAGTAAGTGTTCAGACCTTGTACTGCAGTTGAACCTAAAGCTCAAGTAGAGTGAATGGGAGAACGGAAGTGTGTAACTCTGTTTATTTAATGCTGATTTACTTCTTTGCATGGCTACATTAGGGTAGTTTATGATATTTTTTAATTTTTGTCATGATGTTTGTATACAACTACATAAGGCTGCTATTTCCCACTAAAATATCCTATATCTATACTTTCTGTTCAGCACAGGGGTATATTTTGCAGTTGTATCACTGAGTAGTGGTATTTCTCTCTGATATCCTTTAAAAAATGTTATTTTGTACCCTATACCTCTGTAGAAGTTTTGTAACCTCTTTGGGAATTACAGCACAAGCATGCATAAGCGACTAATGTTAAAATTCTACATTTTCTGTACCTGAGTACAGAACTGTAAATTGGTTGCCTCATAATTATTTCTGAGTACTAGCTTTCTGCCTTCTAGTACCCTGTGCAAAAGTTATATTTACGTAGCATAGTTACATTTGAATGAAATTCAAGAAATGAGCCATGTAAGATTTCATACCACATCATTAGCCTGGGATATGCTTGCTTTTCTTCAACACATCCATTAGAGCCCCTTTGAGGTACAAAATATATGACATGCTTTTGTGTCTTGTATCTCTGTACTATTTTCAGATGACCTGTCTATTCTGTATGTTTCCAGAAGAAATCCCACATCCACTTTTCGAAATTCCTCGATTTCCATTCCTATTTATTGGCAGGAAGTAGTGGATTTTGAATACATTTTCATAAGTTACAAACTCACTGGTAACAGACATCTGCAGTCTGATTTAGAGGAATGACTCTTACTGCGGCATGAAGTGAGGACAGAGAAAATCCAGAAAAAGATAATGACATGCCAAAGAATATAAGAAATAGCAAGGCAGCTCATTACAACAACAGACGTACAACCTGGAATGAATACAAGGTCAAAAACAGAATTGCCACTTAGGACCTCAATTTCAGGAAACAAGTCATATATGACCAAGATGATGTCATGAAAGGTTATTTCTTGCCCTTTCAACAAACATTTCATTGTATTTTTGATTGACTACCTCAAATGCAAGCAACAACAATACTGCACCAGGCAAAATTACTGGACACATATCTAAATAGCATATAAATAGATGTGCAAACCAGAGTGCAGCTTAACCCATCAGCTGAGAGCTTTAAAAAGCAGTGGTGGTTCTTCTGTACTTAGGGCTTTCATTATTGCAACTGGAGGTTTCTATTTTGAGAACAGAACTATGAGGTGGTGATGGAGGCGTTACCCAATGTATCTGCTCTCTTGTTTTCTGCACGTCTCTCTTCTCCCTTTAAGTTTAATGTTGCGTTTGTGGATTTAACATGAAGTTTGAAAGCTGGGTGGAAGTAGGGCTTCACTTAGAGTAGACCTTCTCTAAGTCAAGTCCTCTTGCTTTTTTAAAAATTTTCATGGGAGGTTTTATTTGCTCACCTGCAAGAAGGTAGAATAACAATCTAGTTCTCAGGTTTTCATAAGTCCATTTCTAAGATTACTGCTGTTTCTGTTTTGCCTCTTTGTACCCTAACTTTACAAGTTTTACGTGCTCTGGCTTGTATTATTGCGGCTTAACCCGGCAGGCAGCTAAAACAATCACACAGCTGTTCACTCCCCATGCCACCCCCACCTCCGATGAAATGGGGAGGGAAGTTTCACTTAAGTGACAGTGTATTAGGTTTGCTCTCTCTCCAGGATGCAAAGGAAATTACTCCACTCTGCATACGTGTGGGGTTCCATGCTATTGCTTAGGAAAAGCTCCTGGGATGCCTGAAGTGTTAATGACTCAGTTGTGAATCCTTTGTTCACACTAGTGAGCAGTTAGTGATAAAAGTAGGGCCACTGGAGTGAAAGCAACTGTTCAAATGTCAGTAAAAGATATGCAGTAAATCCTTATAGCTGTAACACAGTGTTATTGCAATAGTTTAGTATTGGACATTTCAGTGGAAAACTTTGAAACTATGTACATATATTGATAGGTTAATAATTTTATGTTTCTTACTTTAATTCTGTGTTGAGATACGCAACCTGAACATAGGATTCAACTAAACAAAAAGGTTTACTCTGACAGCTTTCTTTAAAAATATTCAGTGTTGCATGCATGCTTTCCAGGCCAGTATTGCATCCTTATATATAATGTATGTAACTCTACTCATGAGAAAGAGGGAGACTTAACAAGAAGGAGATGTGAAGGTGGAAAAAGGGAAAAGAAACAATGAGGAGAAGCAGCAGAGGAAGGATGATGTGCCAAGCTATTTTCACTGTGCACCTGAGATAATTTTTGGAGGCTTGCTTAGTGGAAAGCAAAATAAAATAGCCTAAAGGCACTAAAACTTAGACTGTAGTGTGTACAAATCTATGTGTGTGAGTGAGAGAGAGGACAATAGCAGGGAGGGTGGACTTGCATCGCATGTGCTTAGTTTCAAGCTTCTGTTCTTTTTGGGTCTTTTCCCCACTATATATTTTGTGCAAAAGCAGTCAGCAGCATAGCTTTTGCTGAGCAGCTCGTAATTTAGAAGACAAACTTGGAAAACCTCCAGTATATCTGCCACTCTAATTTATACCTATGAGGATTAAGATGTCCAGAAAAGCCATGAAAATGACTAAGTATATTCCCACTTGATCAATTACATAATCTCATAAGAAAACGTAGGGGTAATACCTAACCATATATATTTAATAGATGTCATATACAACCTGGGAAATGTGCATCAGCAGTGTGTATATTAAATTAATAACTTAGTGTTTTCATTAAAAGTAACTCTCAAAATTATTCTTTAAAATGTTATGTCAGGCAAAGCAATAAACACAACCTAATTCACTGGTGGGTCAGACCCTGACTTTTTGATACAGCTGAGGTTTCTGTAGACCATGTCACTTGTCAATTCTTTGACCTAAGGGGAGCTGAGGGTAAAGAATCTAGTGAAAAGAGAGAGCTGGATCCTTTGGTAAAGTCAACTGGAGTAGTTTCATTGACTTCACTACAGTGGCAATAATTTATACAGGTGAAGATGTGGTCTGGAATCTGCTGCTAGGCAGTTTTGTTTTCATGCAACTTTCATTTCTCATCTGCATTTTTTTTTCCTCTCAACTTTTCATGATAATTTTTTTAACTTCCCCTGTGCTACTTGGGAGAAAGAAAGTTTTTCTGTTGGGTGGGGGGTTTTTTGTTTGTTTTGTTTTGGTTTGGTTTTTTTTAAGTTTCTGGGTTTTTTTTTTAAACCATATCTAAGAAAACTAAATAATCTTGCTTTAAATTAAAGTGAAACTGGAGGCATTTTTTTTCCCTTTCCTTTTTCTTCTTCCGCTCTTTAATAGAGAGGAAAGAACCTTAAAATTATACTTTACCCATAGCACCAGAAGTATTAAATCCTTTGGTAGCTATTGCCTCCTTCCATATGCCAGTGAGAGCTGCATAATTCATGTGTAGCAAGTTATTCAGCCAAGAAACAAGTAGGTTGCAGAAGAAAAACTGAAAACATTTTAAAAAATTTTTTTGTAAGTTGGTATTATTGCATTGGAGCTAAACTGCCTCCAATTCCAAATTAGCAGGCTGGAAAATGACAATAAATGTAGATTTCAGTAGCCAGATTTAACCTTTTTATTATGTTTTGAGTCAATGCTAAATATGAGCTGCTAACACTGTAATGTTTATACATCATGTTTCCCTGTGCTTTTGAGATACTAACTTGTGGTTACAGAAAACTTAGGTATTCGAGATAACTTTTTCCACCTTAAGGCTTATTGTCTTCTCTGTCTAGAATGCCAAGACACATAGTGGTGTAACTCTGTTAAGGATCCCTTAGTGTCAGGAAATGCTATTTGAGAAATGGAAAAAAGACATTATTATGCCAGTCTCCTGCGTAGTGGGAAATACTATAGCAGAAAGCTACTGGATAGAGCTAGTCAGAGAAGTTTCTAATTTGAAATGTGTCCCCATACCAATGCCAAGACTCCAGAGTGAGATGTAGTTCCTATCAATTAGCTGAAATGTGGCAGATCCAGAACTAACAAATGCAAAGTATTCTTTTTGTATCAATTATTCTCTGTCCGTAACCCTAATACCATCGTTCTTTACTTCTGACATGAACAGTGCTCAATGGTAAAACTGAGGGGACATCAAATTTGAGTGAAATGCAGTAAATTTGAAAGGCAGACACAGAATTACCAGTTAGGAAGAGCCCTCCAGAGGCCACCTTATCCAAACTCCCACTCATAGCAGGGCTAATTAGACCAGTGTTGCTCAGGGCCTTGTCTAGTCAAATTTCAAGTATCTCCAAGGGCAGAGATTCATCAACCTCTCTAGGTGACCTGTTTCGAACACACACACACACACAAAAAGTTCTCATATTGAGTTAGAATTTCCCATGTGTACCAACCTGTGTTCATTTTCTCTTGTCTTTCCACTCTGAGAAGTGGCTCTGTGACATCTGAGAACAGTGGTTCCATGTTGTCTGTGCCCTGCCATTAGATAGGTGTAGAGATCAGCAAGGTGTCCTTGAAGTATTTTCTCTTTAAGACTGAACATGCCCAGTTCTCTCAGACTTTCATCATACATCCCATATTCCAGCTCCTGATCATCTTGGCATTTGCCATCTCTCAAAGCTAGATACCAAGGTAAGGATCGTGTGTTACTTATTCTAATTCCCCTTCCTCTGCAATTACAAAGTGTTAAAACTTGACTTTTTCAAACCCTTGGATCCTGAAACATGTAACTATGGTAATTTTTTTAGCAGAGAACAGTCCTAAACTTAAATTTATTTACTTATTTATTCCTTCTGTGAGTTTAAATATGGTGAGAGAAGCTTTCTTCCTGGTAAAAGTATTTAACATGCTATGCCAAACTCCCTCAGTGTACGCACCTGAGGAGAGGCCTAATGCTATAGCTACAGATGATTAGTCCCAACATTTAAAGAACATTAATGCCATGTAAAATGAAATGGGATTTTAAATTAATTTGCTACTTTCAAGGCAGAACCTTACCAAAGTTTCTTTTTTTCAACCATTTTTAAAAGTAGGGGGAAAAAAGAGTACAAGCCCAGATGATTTTCTAACGCTGAATCATTCAGTAGCAATCTCTGATATGAAAGAGGTGTTTTGCCATGGTCTATTGGACAGAATGAAGAACAATGCCCTCCCCAATGTCATTGTTCATTGATGTATTCAGTGATTGCTACTTTTTGATCGGGAATGTGTTCAATCATGTAGTAGGCAGAATTTCATCTCTCTGAATGAGCTGTTGAAGTGGAGGTTTTCCATTTAGCTAGATTCAAGAGCAAGTCTCAGGAGCTTTCAAAGAATGATTAAAGTGGGTACAAAAAAAATCTGTATACTGAAGAGTGATCTTTCTGCCCTTTTATGAAGTATTGGAAGAATAGTCTACGAAGCAGACAAACTGATGTGAAAATTATATTGCGAGTCCTAGAATACACATACTTAAAACCCTAAACTGCTATAGAAAAGCTGATGTTGTGGAATCACTAGACTAGTTCTATAGACAGCCAGAGAGATGCACTGATTAGGTAAATCTTCAAAAGCTTAAAATTTCCATCAACCGAAACCTTGTGGATTACTAGTTACTACATTTTTGGAAGTATGTGTGGGTGTCAGATAAATTTTCATGCACTTTTATTTAGAATATGCTAATTGAAATACAGTTCATCATTAAAGAAAACATAAAATATCTTTTTTCCCTCAAACTTTCCTATTGTCAAGTCAAACCTATCTGTTTTGCCTTCAATTCCAAGATTTTTTTTTTTGTCTTTCTAAATACAAACACTGACTTCTTTCTGGAACCAGTCACAAAATAAACGGTACTTTGTATTTAATTATACATTTACATATAAAATTATAAGAAATTTGACATTCATGTTTTTGTACACATGAATTACATATAGGTCTCAGTCATCATTCAAATGCCCTATCTGGACAACTCATGTGTATGCTGTTATTCATACTTGTTTTCTGTGATTACTGCTAAAAGAATTAGCTTTTGCAAATGATCATGTCCGAAAACAAGAAGTAGTAGAGCAGCATAGATATTAAAAAAAAAAAAAAAGGGAACTAGAGTTTTGACCTTCTTAAGAGATTTGATCCGGATTCATTGCAAAAAATTACTGAAGACTGCAGCAGCTTCTTATTTTATGTGGTTTTCTCATCTTTAGTTAATTGGACACTCTGAGTGGAAACTGGATAGAATGGATCTTAGACATAATCATTAATTCAAACAAACTGGTGGGTTTTCTTCGTTTGGTTAGTTTTGTCCTACATTGAAATAAAATCATATTTGAGAAGCTGTGGCAGTCCAGTGAACTTGCCACTCACTGGAAAAGAGGAAACATAACTCCCATTTTTTAAAAGGGGAAAAAAGGGAGACCTGGGCACCTACTGGCCCGTCAGTCTCACATTTGTGCCTGGCAAGATCGTGGAGCAGATTCTCCTGGAAACTATGCTTAGGCACAAGGAAAATAAGGAGGTGTTTGGTGACCACTACCACGGCTTCACTAAGGATATATTATGCCTGGCAAATTTGGTAGTCTTCTATGATGCTTCCTCCCTGGCAGTGTTCAAGGCCAGGTTGGATGATGCTGTGAGCATCCCGGTCTAGTAGAGGTTGTCCCTGCCCATGACAGGGGGGTTGAAACTAGATGGGCTTTAAGGTCCCTTCCAAACCAATACATTCTATGAGTCTGTGGTTACCAAGCTGACAGTGCTGTGTGCACTCAACTGTGCTTAACTGACATGTGGGAAGGCAGGAAGAAAAATAAGAATTTTATTCCTAAAATAAACTCCAACATTTAGGATTTTTCTGGGGGAATGGGAGAAAGGAAGTGAAGCGTGTATGACTCATTCACCTTGTCCTTTCTTCACTCAAGTTTCATGCTCGTGTTTCTAAATAAGGTGAAAGAAAAGTCTTTCTTCATTTGCAACTTTGTGAAGGTCTTTTTGGAGTAAACACTAGTATATGAGCTTAATATGAGGTTTATGATATATGGAAATTACGTATAACAGGTACTACTGTATTCTGCATAGGGATACAGTAGCTGTAGACTGCATATTGGGCTAATTGTGCTGCTGCTAACATTCATGTCATCATTTGCAATTTAGCTTTTTTTTGGATTGAAGGCCTCTTTTCCATTTGAAATAATTACAACCAGCATATAACATAATACTAAAGCATTCTTTCTAACCTCTAAACAACTCTTCTGTATTAGTTCTGTAAAAAAATCATGTTAAAATTAAAGGTAGAATTCATAAAGTTAGAGTGCACTATCCCTTTCAACTTGGATAGTGAACAGAGAGAGTTTCAGCCTTCAGGAGTACTTACATTTTTTCACATCTTTCATTTATTTAAATTATTAGGCAAAAAACTTGGGACAGTACCAGGGCTTTAATCTACCCAAATTTCTTCCTCCTGCATCCCCAGAAATTTCTCTGACAAACCAGAAACAGAAAATGGCTCTCTTTTCCACAGATATCCTGAGGGCATATTTGGAGGTGGCTATGCTGCCTGGCTGGGAGACAGTGAAAGCTGGCTCAGAAATAAGAATTTACAGCCTTCCAGCCAAGAAAAGTTGCCACAGCAGTGATGATGCCTTGAATAGAATTTATGGGCTATTGTGTATTTATCCACTGTCATTGCTAAGCAGTGCAAGCAAGCTAGCAAAACTCCCATCAGCCATAGCATCTGTTAAGCTTTAAAGCATAACTTCAAAATTAGACCCTGTGTTTGCAAAAAGTGCCATCTGGCCTAGAACTACTTGAGAGTAAATCAGTTTATTTTGCAAAACTGAGGAGAGACAGACCCAAAAAAACCCCAAGGCATTTGCATCGAGAATTTACAGTAGTTGACATAGACACAAGAATCAACCCTTTCTGTGCAATGGGATAGTGCAAAACAGTGCGTTTAATCACACTATGACTCCTGAATAATCTCAGCAAGAGGGAAGAAGAGGAATCCCTGTTGGGCTTTCCTACAATTTTAACAAGTTATAAGGACATTGGAAATGGAGATTGGTTTCTATAGGGCATAATACAATGAGACATAGGTCCTAAAGTATCCTAAAAACTCATGGTTAAACCATGTACCAGAACAAACAAAACCAGAATATGTCTGGAAATAAATGGCCTCATTTTACCTTCTGTAACATCTGTGAGATGGATCAATTGCTTTGTGGTGGGAAGCGAAATTTTAAGCAGCATAAAAGTAATCTCTGATCCAAAAGCACTTAGCAGTATCAAAAAGATATCACAGCTGGTCAGTGATTAGTTCATGGTGACAGGAACAGCTTCTAGAATACTGAACAGGTAACCTTTATTTGACACTTTTTGAGGGACTTCAGATATATGCCAGGAACTTGAAAAAGAATAATGTTTCTAAACTGCAGTTATAAAAGGTCAGAAATTTAAACTGCTGGTCAGCTATTTTTCTGGATTCTGCATGCACAAGTGAGAAACCCTGAAGACAGTATTCAAACATGCACACCCAAGGACTAATGTTAAAGGAGTGAAGAAGTAATATACAAGGTATCAGACACAAAATATTTCACACTTACAGAGTTTTTAACTGATAGTAGAGCAATGCCTTAGGAGGCAGCCTAGAAACAGCACTGATAGAAAGCTGGCGTTTTTCAAGCCCTGAGAGATACCGAAAGCAGCTGCTCTGAAAGGAGTTGTGCCCAGCCATGCTCTTTGGAATGGGAAAGTGGAGCTGTTCTGAGGGCGTGGTGGCTGTGCCACCAACAGAATGTATCTTGAAGCAGCCTCTGCTGAGTAAATTCGACTGACCACACTGTGTTTTATGGAGCCTTTGCATTGTGATGAGAGGAAAACCACACACGAATGGAAGGCACGTTCAACTTCCACCTTCAGGGGAGAAAGCAGAGTCTACCAGTTAGTCACTTCTAGATATCTGAACAGCCATTCCAGGTGCTCACTTCTATATTCCAGGCAAACAGACAAACCCCTGCTCACAGCATGTGGTGAGGTGGGCACTAAATTAATTCATACTTCAACAAGTAGCACAATCTGAGATTTGTGAGAAATGAGGATTTCTCTAAAGCAGGCTAGGCAGTAACCTCAGCAGAAATTATGAAGTAGATGTATGGCCCACAGCTGGGAGCAGAGCACCCAGGAATAAAACCAGGACTGTGTTTACAAGTCAGATACAAGCACCTTAGAACAGGCATTAATCAGAGGAATTAGTATACGGTCGTTGATATAGGGAAAAAACTCTCCTCAGCGGCTCTCCCCTTAATGTCAGGAATTTTTATGCCATGCTAAATTGTCTCTAACAAATCATAAGTGTGATATGGAAATGGGGGGCTTGTTTTTCATTTTAGGTTGCCATGTTCCTGAGTTTCCATGTTCAAACAATGAGACACTGCGCTACTGCATGGTCTCTCTGGTATGCTGATAAAGTAAACGGGAAGGTAGTTTTATCCGCATAGAGAATCTAGCAGCTGATGGAAAAGGCAAAAAAAACCAGGAAGGGATCCAGAGTTTGAAATGTTTATCCACTGTCAGATATAGAGATTGATTAGTCAGTAAACCAAACGACAGATGAGTGGGGAAAGAAACTGCTGAGGGAAGAGCAAGAGATGAAAATCAGATTACTGAGAACGTGGAGTTCTTTTCTGAGGTAGTTCTTTAGATTTTAGTAATTTTATCTCTTTGTGAAGCCCCACCTCTGTTTAGTCATGTCAAAATACATGCTGTTGCAAGACAGACTTTCTTCATTTTTTATTAACATCGTATGCTATGTAAGCAGCTGCTGAGCAGCAGCGTCAGAGATAAAGGTAGCGTCGTGGCACAATATGACTCAGTACTATGTAGTGGGATCAGGAAGCCAATGGATTCCTGGAGAATTCCCAGGCAAGTGTCACTTGTGCTCATACCTTCCAAGTCTGATGTTGAAGGCTGGTGAGCTCCTGCCACACAGCAGAGTCCTGCTACTTACCTACAGTATAATATTCATGTGTCCAAACATAACAAAGTTATCAATTTTAAAAATGTTGGACATCAAAGAAATTTCTTTGTAGTGGGAACTGAAGTGGCACCCATTTTAGACTTCAAAAAGTTACTAATAAAAAGAAGTTTGTCCTAGTACTCTGCAAGATTTATGGAGATTATCTTCAGACATGTATGTACTTTTATTCTAGCTTAGGGTTGTGAAGGATTTGGATCTTATTTTTTAATACTTGCTTATGGCAGTATATAAAATTTAAATAAGATATCTTATCAATTGTCCTGTGTTAAAAGTTATAATTTGGTGCATTATAAATTAAAATTTATAGTTATGGCAGCAATTTTTTTTCTCATATTATTTTTATAAAGCTCAGACCTAACATAATTTTAATTTAAAATCACTGATTCAGATCACTCCCCTACTGTTTTGGATCTTTCGAGAGAGACAGGATTAGAGAGTAGGGTTTTTTTAATGAGAGAAATGTTTGAAAATGTTTATATATGACTGCTTGGTGAGGAACTCATGATTTATAGCATTAAAGAAAGAGGGGAAAAAAAATCTTGCAGCAGTGTGGTGGCAAAGCTTTTAAAGACAGAACAGTCAGGGCATGTAAAACTGCAGTTACTATAGTAACAGGATCTTAGTCCTTTATAAATGAATGTGGAAAATTTGGGGATGTACAATCTGACATAGCAGCGCCGTGAAACTAGTCACATTCATCACTCTTATCATAAATTTGTATTACAGTAGAATAAAAAAATCCCCATCTGCAGTGGAGCATGTAGAAGGTGTAAAAAGGATTATACTAGGGATTATGCACATGTATGAGATGGACATTATTTTAGAGTGAATAACACAGATGGTCAATCCCTTGGTACAGTTTCCTCAAACTAGACTCCTAGGTTCATTGATGGGATCGAGACATTCATAAATGGGTTTCTTAGGAGATCCTGTACAGAAAGAAGAGGACTCTAATACTTGAGTAATACCTAGAGAGAAAATTAGAGACATGGAAAACACTTCTATTCTGAATCTTGCACTTAGATGTATTTTGGATCCATATTTATCACCACTAGGTCCATTTTAAAACAAAGGATGTGTGATCCTCTTCTGAACCATTTGTAGCCTAGGTTAGGGGAATAAGGGTTTGGTTTGGTTTGTTTTTTGAAAGAGCAACATCTATTATATTACTCATATTTTCTCCTGGGGGCATAAGCAGAATAAAACTGGTGAGATTTTTATGGGTTGTCAGGTATTCTGTTTAGAAGATGTGTTTAATAACTGTTAGATAATAACAGTCAATGATATGTAAACTACATAATGGAAGTTAGAAGCCTGAAGCTATGATTTTATAATAAAATCTTCATGATAAATGGTTGTTAGTTACTGAGTCTGCTGTAACTAGAGTCTGCAAAAACCTTCTCAAGCAGGTTGAGAACAGAAATCTGTTCTGCCCCAGATTTCCTTATGCTGCATGAACTTGAATTTAAACCAGTTCCTCTGTGTAAAAGGGAGAAAATAGTAACCCTAAAACACAGGGTGCTAAGAAAATAAATGAATTGTAGGATCTGAAGCACTTCAATAACATGCTCAGGTGAGCTATGGGATACCCTAAAATAAAGGTAGTTCAGATTTTTTATGCTTTGGAAATATTTTCTGTTAATGGAAACATAGCTGTACATACCATAATGATGCAGCACTCTATGAGGTTATGGAAGGAGGGAGAGAAAATTAAATTTACTTTCCTATTCAGTGAGTTCTGTCAAGGCAGGAAGAGAGAGGAAGGAGGAGAAAAATAAAACTTTTTGTTTTCTTCATATGCTCTCCATTCTTTCAAGGTACTGAGTTCTCTGGTTTAACAGGAATCTGCTGTAAAGACTGATGAAAGAGGTTCATATCAGGAAAGGCATGAACGTGTAGATTTAAAGGACATTATCTATTTTACAGTCAATTTGTTGAACTTCATAAAAAAGGTTTCTTTAAGTAGATTTTTATTTAGAGTTTTACCCAATTAACAAGTAGTAGCATTTTTAGGAAGTTTTAACTTCTCCTGCTCATTTTTCCTCCTATCAGAGTTTCACAATATGAATGAAGCTTTTCACAATATAATAGTACTTGAAAGCTCAGGAGGAGTCCCTCATTCAGATTGGCTGCTGGGAATCTTCATGAAGAGCCATTCAAGAGATGAATATTAATTACAAGCTTGAAAACAACAGCAATATTACAGCGTTATGTCTCAGAGACAGACATGAGCAGAGCTATTGTGATGACTCCCCACAGGTGAATAATTAAAGGCACACGTTATTTGGACTAGCTAATTAGACTGTAACACACATTATTTTGGACATCTGAACAGTGAAACAATGTCACAGAGCCCATTGGCCTTCCTTTCTCAGCTTCTGTTCGTGATCTTTCTCCGGATATAGCACGCAGCCTGTTATTACTGTTCGAGTGCTCGTTGTGGACTGTGAAACTTTGAGCTAAGTTATAAATTTGCTTGAGTAGATGGAACATTTTAGTTATGCCTTTAGTAGAATAAATTTGAAGATTCACAAATCTCTGCCATATAGTTAATATGAAAAAAGAAGGGGAAAAAAGAAAGAAAGAAGAAAAAAAAAAATCCCTTGTTACCCATTTAAATAAGATTGAGGAAAGTTTAAAGTAATAATAAAAAAATCATTATGAGCTTTTGTATTCTGACAACATCGTCACTTTAACTTCAGTATGACTGGAATGAAAAGCTTAAGACAATAAGCATGCTATCTGTCACCAGAAAGGAGGAATGTGCTGACATTTTTATAGAATTAAGATTGGCCACCTATCAGCTAATGAATGCAACGGGTATTTTAAACCAGCATTAAGTGAGTCACTTGAAGCTACTGTTACTTGCACATTAAAAATAATGTCCAGACTGTGGCCTCTATGTATTCTGGGATGGATCTTTCCAATTCTTCCTGTTCTTTCACTTTATATAAAGAGAGCACGTAGAGAATAATTACAACTTATGCTGAGTAGCTCCATTTTCCGTTATCTGGAAATTTCAGCTTTACTATCAAAAGGAAGATACATAATGGTGACAGAGGTCGGAGGCATGGAAGAGCCAAGTAAGTATTTTTGAAACAAAATAAAATATAAATTAAAACTCAGAATTAAAACAAGCAATATATTTGAAGGGCTTGAGAAGGATTCAGGCAATGTAGCATCTGATCCAAGAGGTAATATCTCCTGTTTTATCTTTCTGAGTGCCCTAGAAATTAATTAATCTTACGGATTTATTAAGATTTCAAATAGTAATGAGCACTGGAAATCTAAGGACCACAACATTTAGTTATCCTGACAAAAATATAATAATGTCTCATAAGAAATATTAGAAAGCAAAGACAGGTAACACACATGTAAAATCACTGCTAGATGAAGTACTGTTAAAGATCACAGCATCTATAGACCAGTTCATAATGAATATATGATCACATCAGAGCTGGAAAAAATCTTTCTGGGAATCTTTTATTTATTAAAAAATTGAGTTTCAGTGCAGTACAAATGGTTTGCCATCTTGACCCAACTTCAAGGAACAAAGTTAGGCAAAGGAAAGCAATACATCTAGAAAACATTGAAACAGTATTACTCAAAATGAAATGTTTTGATTTTTTTCTGGGAGCTGGTTGTCCAAGAGGCTTAGGTCCAATTCCTAGAACTACAGTAGAGGTACTGGTGTTCCTTCTAGGCACACACTTTCTCAGCATCTGAGAAATACGGATTCAGCTCTGCTGTCTGCCACCTTCAGAAGAGGGACAGGAACCTAGGTATATTGCTTTTCCAAGTCAAGTGATAAGGAGTGTTTGAAGATGCCTTTCTCTTAATCTTTCCTATTTAAAGTGTTCCACATCGCAAAAATAATGAATTATTCATTGGACAAGAAAAACAGAGAAAGTAAGAACTCTGAACTGAAGCATCAATTATTCATACAACTGTAGATCCCATGACTTTGAGTGGAGAGGTGAATAGTAGTCAAAAGTTTTTGACAAAAAATCTTCTCAAGGATTATCTTTTTCATATCTTTGTCCTAATTGCATATATTATATGTGAAAATTATCTCATTATTTGTACAAAAAAAGGCAAGATTTATAGTTTGGTGTTGTCACTCTCTATATTCTTTCTATATATGTGCTTTTTACTCTCTTTTATTCTTAATAATATTGAATCTTTCTATGCTGTCTGCTCTTGTTTCCCAAATTTCTGCAGATCATTCAGTAACTGTTTTTTTTCGCAGTTACGGGCATTCCAAATTTAGTTGTGTGGCTGATTTAAAACAAAGTTTTGAATCTGAACTAAATAAAGCCTTATAAAAAGTTTCTTTAGCAGGAGAAGAGTGAAAGTCATACACAGCCGATCATTTGATTTAGGTATTCTTTCTCACAGGCTTACTGTAGTTTCACAGTCTGCCAGAGCCTCACAGAGTATATTAGCCAGAATATTATACAATATAGTCACACTTTCCAGTATGTCTCATTGTATAAATTTACCATTCCTTTATGCTGTGACTTAGTTATCAGCCAAAATGTGGTAAGCAGGGGAGTTTCAGATGCCTAATGGCTTTGTGATGCAATAATTTGAGCATGCACCAACTTTTTGAATGTGTTTTTTTTATACCATTACAATGCTGTATGACTTACGAAGGATTAATAATGTACATAAATATGTGTTAGTAGTAGCACAACATCTGTAAAATGTTAATACATATTTTATGGTGCATTCACAGTACATTACGAATGATAAATAGGTGACAATAGATGCCTTTATAAAATACTTACCATGCACTCTGGTTTTAGTTATGCTATAAACAGCTCAAGAGCCATCAACAGAAAGTGAATGGAGTTATCAAGGTTACAGTAAGCTATTTATAATAAAATGTACAAGCTTAAAATTAAGTACTGCAAATGATGACAAAAGTTGACAAGCTACAATTATACAATAAACTGTAGTCTGATACCGAATAGCCCCCTGAGGTGTTCCATCTTTCTTTGAAATATGGCATATGGAGCACTTGTATAAAATGTTCAGCCTTTGGAGTATAGCAAAATGAGATTGTATCCATCACAAATCCTCTAATGAGTCTTTGAAGAAAAGTATGTTGTAAGTTTGAAAACATAATTTTGGAAAATCAAGAACAACTTCTGCTGTTAAATGCCTGATTGACATCCTGCATGCCATTGTTATACTGACAAAACAATTCAAAATACACAATTTTTCAAATATGGATTAATTTCTTATGTTTAGCCAAAATTGAAGAAGACATTTTAGCTATAAACTTTCTAACTCTATATAACTTAATTCTTTTTGATCCTCCAAACAAGCAGTACAAAATACAGTATAATTTGCTATTTTTAAATCTCTCTTCAGTTTTCCTTACTCCAAAGTGATAGACTTTAAAGGAATTTCAGATACAAATATTAGAAAAGTAGTGTTAAGATGAAAAGAAATGCTAATATTAGTTCATATTTAATTAGGAGACAAAACTAGCTCTTATTTTATATATATATATATATGCACCTTTTTTGAACAATGAGTAACAAAATATTCCTTGAGAGATAAGACTGTAGTCTAGAAAAACTCCACCTAGACTTTGGAAGGACTTTATTCTACAGATATTAGGCTAAAAATAGCCTTAGTTTACATCACAGTTAAAGAACAATACTTATGAAAGAGTATCTCCTGCTGCGTTTCTCTGGGTTCTGTACTGTAGATTCTGTGGTCTCCTGGGAACCTGAAAGTTATTTCTAAAGGAAGACAAAAAATGAGTTACTAGATATGGTGTGTGATGGCTTGATAACATCAGAAACTGACTTTTTGCTTAAAAATTCTAGAATGGTCACTGTAGTGGAAACTTATCTGTGCTGTCGCACTAATGAGCTTGTAACTGAAGTAGGAAGGACCACTACTAAGAAAAACAGGTTGTCTACTTCTCCATGTCCATTTACCATATGACATGTCTACCAGAAACTTCCATTATGCCCGCAAAACATCAACAGAGTCTGATGTGTATGTTGTCCTGAAGAAATACCACAACTGTCTGAAATAACATTTAAAAAGATTCAAAGGGGGTAATTGTCCTAAATCTGAAATCTGGAGTGATCTGAGCATCTGATTTTCTTGGACTCTTGTAAAACTTTAGTGTCACTTCATATACAGTATCTTATCTAAGTTTTTCTTGTTTCCTGTTGTTATAAAGTCAGTGTTCCAGCGATGTTAAGATTCCCCTACTTTTTAATCCATATTATTCTTTAAGGCTGGATGGCTACAGATTCCTAAAATACTTACTGTCTTTTCTTCTCACTATGGATACAATGGGAAACTGGTAGTTTGTAGAAGAACTGGGCAGCCTATCTCTTGTACAATACTAAATCAGGCAGTTCTTGAGCTGCAAATTGTTGGAAGTTGGAGAGTATACATCAAATATGCTTCTCTCGTTGTTTTATCTTCTGTATATTTTTCTTATAACTGTAAGGAGATGGTGTGGGAGATGGTGTTTGATGTTAATTGGATCTCTGTTTTGGTCTAGCAGGGTTATTCTTGTCTTCTTCCCTTATGCTCTCCTCGCATCTACAAGTAATTCTTAAAAAGAACATTTCTCCCTGGCTGTTTAATCCACCATCCTTATAACTGACACTAGCACTATAGTGCTACCTAAGTACTAAAAGAGGGAATTCATCATGACTTCCAAATTTTCTCTTTCCTGTCATGATTTAATATTTCTGATTCAGCAGCAGTGTTTTTTCCACCTAAAATTATGCAGCTGGCAAAAACTAAAATAACAATCAGCTGCTAAGGATCTGGATTTACATCAGCTGGTGTAAATCATTACAGCTCTATGGTCTTCAACTGACACAAACCAACAGTCCTGACAGGGAGATTCTATTTGTGTTTGCTTAATGAGATGTACAACTTCACAGGAGGAGTGTCTGCTCCGAATGCATGTTTGTTTCTAGCTTGTTGAAATGTTCATGAACGATACTCAATTAGAATTACGTAGTCTTAAAATGTACTGTTGGTAATTGCCTGACATAGAAAAGGCACCATAGAATTGCTTCCAGGCACTGTATTTCCAGGAGTATTTTAATATTCATATTCATTAGTAGAGAAAGACTTTCTTAAAAATATTATGTGTATTTTAAAGTGTCTTGATTTGTAGTAAATGTAGGTGAGTAGTCTGCCAGACTTGAAAGGTAAATACAGTGAGCTCAATTCATATCCTATTAAGTTCAGACAGGCCCTTAGCTGGTGCAACAAAATCATATCAATTTTCTGATTGTTTTTATTGCTTATTTGTTCCAAAATGACCTTCAATAAGCATTGTTTTTCTTCCCATCTCCTCAAACAGAAAGAGGTCAGTAAAAACATGGCTGTCAAATATCTGTCAGAACAGATTTATTGTACTGCTTAAGCCTGTTGAAGCAGATTTTTTTTCTCCTTCTCTCCTATAATCTGACCCAGGGGTTAAACTCTCAAGTATATTATTTTATTTATTTTTTCTCTTTCTTCTTGACAACCTACATGAAACAAAACAGGTGTGAGTCAAATCTCTGGGGCATGGAGTGTTTGAGTGAGAATGAAGCTTCTTACTGCTGGCAAAACTGGCTTTAAAATATTGCCTGGCCTCAGGTATTGTCATCAGTTGACTAAAAAAAAATAAATCCCATTCTATCTTGTAATTCAATTCTGGTATAAAACTGATGCTTCAACCAGGATATGCCAACGTCACAACACATGCCTTGAGCTGAATTTGCCTTCCAATCCAAGTGGGGTAAACTTTGGGAGGTTTACCTGCCCTACCATCCCCTCCTCCCTCAAGGAGACCTGGTGCAGAATCAGTTCTGCCAGGTTAGCACTGGAAAATCTAATTCAGATCCCCATACTTACATGTAATTTTGTTCCTCTATAAAACTAGGATAACATAATGAAAGGTAAACAAAATCCTATTGCAGCAATGCGGTTGGTTTACGAGTAACGGAGATCTACCATTATTCCTTGTTAGTCTATCAAAAAAATCAGCAAGTGCTTATAAAATACCAGTCTTTCTGAGATGTAAATTTAAATTCCATCATCTCTAGTTTCAAGCATACATTGCATTTAGTAGCTGCTAAGACAATTTGCAGAAACTCTTGTAAAACAGTTACTGAATTTCAGGGGGAATGATAACATATGGTAAACACAGAAGAGGTCATTAGCGCAGCTACGTGGATATTACCTCAACTGCCACATAGCTGGCAATATGTAGAAGTTGTTTTACAATGTGCTAAGCCCAGACAAAGCAATAATGTGATGTTGAGAAAACTCATAACGGCAGGCAGCAAAAGAAAGATGTCCAAGTTTATATTTGCACCTTTAATATTCTTTACAATGATTCTGAAGTGTAAGGGCTAGATGGTAAGCTACTGTCAGTAAGAACAGCTTGATTTTCTTCACTGGTTTACTGCTCTTTATTACCAGCTAGTAACGATCTGGCTCATTCTGTTTTCTTTGAGACCAATGTTATTTTTGCTAATGGAAGTGTTCCCAGTAAGTATGAAAAAGATAATAATGTCAGATGGTCAGATACTGGCTACCGTATGATTGAATTTCTGTGAACATGATCACATTTTCTAACAATAAATTTTGAAAGAAGAGAAATCTGCCTATTTATCCAGGATGTCGAGTACCTGAAAGATATCTAACAAAGAGCTGACTCCACAGTGCATATGCAATACATCCAGTGTGCTGTAGTGTGCCTCTTGAATAAAAGGTAGCTTATAAAACATAGTTACAGAACTTAAAAGAAAAGCGGAAAACAGCAACACAGGTAGGAAAGCAAACACTGATGATCTAAGATGACAAGGATTAGGTAGGATATTTCATCCAGCCCCCTGAATGGGCAGAGACTACGAGCAGAATGGGAAGCTTCATAATTGTGTTTAAGCGGGCTGGGGAGCACTTAGAAGAATAATAAGCTATACCTGTTTCAGAGCTTTTAAAATAAAATAAATACAAATAAATTTGTATTTTTAAGCACTTAATCTTTTTGTGCTTCAGAGGAGCTGTATTATATCACATGAAATCACAGTGAATGTTACAGGGCCTACCCTCTGTTGCACCTGCTGAACCAGGCTTTACACACACTAGCTATCCTGGCATGAGGTGCAGTCTAGCTGCAGGAGCTCTGGAAAGGCTAATTTATCCTACTGAGAAGCAACAGGGTTAATTAGCTCATGCATTTCTCACTGCTGAAGCAGTTACACTATTTCTATTATCTGAACTACTTCTGTTGCAGTCCTCCTGGGTCTGTTTATGCTTCCCTGTGGTATACAGCGTAGGCATGTTGCAGGGTTGCACTTTGTAGGGAACAAATTCACAAGTGAGTGAATGACTAAATTTTCACACCCGAAGGAGGAGGTCTTGAGCCCTGACAGAGTGATGCACTGCAGGACCACGTGAAAAGACAGCAATGTGACTGGGCTGGGAGCTGCCACAGCCCCTGCGCTACAGAGCTCTCCTACCTCTGGCACTGCATTTTGTTTGGCTGTACACACACGCACCACGGTTTGCTCTCCCACCCTCTTCCTCCTTCGTGCTCTAACCATGTTGTGCCGTTCTTGTCTATTAGAACAGTTAATCCTGCTTCTTATCTAAAAGCTTCTGAACCACTGAACCTAACGGTATCCACTGAAGATGTAAACATCAATTGGACTTCAAATCTGTTAATCCTATTAGGACTATAAATCAAATACTTTTTAGCTGCATTATACACACCTACATGCCTAGTATAAAATAAATTCTTAAATAAACTAACTGTCCTTATAAAAGGTGCAATTAGAACAAGGATCATTAAGGTGAATTTTACAGTAATTTGGTTTACCGCTTTACCTTATGAAATTTAATATAGGAGGTGGAAAACCTTAGTCTGTTTGCCTATAGTTGTATTTTATATATTAGGAAAGATGCAGAGGAAATATTTCAGATTAACCAAACTTCCCAATTGCCACCTTCCCCCAAAATAAAATGTGATAAATAGAGGTAGAAAACATTGATTTACGTAAAGAAAATTGCAAGCTGAAGAGAGCTTAAGATGTAAACTGACACAGTGTCTGTGGACTGCTTTACTGCCTTCTGTTGTGAACTGCTTGCTTGCAAAGCCATTAATGTAATGTTCACTTGCTGATTATTCTCAGGATTTCACTACAGCACCAACACTGATAACACCTTGGATTTTTCCTTCTTCTTGGGCTAAAATTTTAATTAAAACAATCCTGTTTGTAGTGTTTGATGTTCACATGTTGAAGCACAAAAATAGTTTTATATAAACTGTGGTATATTTGATACTGTGGTCAGAACAGCATTTTATGGAATGTCCTTCATGAAGTAACATGGCACACTATGCAGCACATGAAAATTTAGTGGATATTTTAATAGTACATAGGACTGAAGTAAGCAAGGAGGCAGAGATTGTAAGACAGAGGGAGCTGCACAAGTAAAAGAATTGCTAGGAACTGTGGCAAAGCAGGGTCAAGGGACAAACAAGGTCAGGTTTAGAGCAGAATTAATGGGCAAGAGAGTAGATGGATCTGAGATCTGGTTTACAGTGAAAAGTGTAACCAGCTGGACAAATTGGAAAATTTTGCTGTGTCCTGTGTGTCAGCAACATCCTTTTGCAAACCTAAGAGCTATTCTGAGGCTTAAGAAACTCAAGTTAAATCCTCTGCTAAGCTAAATAGTGCAGTTCCATTGATTGCAATGGGACTATTCCAATTTGACCCGCTGATGATCAGACTTGCAGTTTTTCCTGGTAAAGGGAATCACAGACCCTTTTATTCTACTGAAAGCACCAGGAACTAGTCTCCCTCTCTGTCTTTCTCTCTGTGTTTCTCTCTCTCTCTCTTTCTCACACATACAAAAGCACTGATAGAGAAGGCTGGTCTGCTGAACATTTTTCTGTCATCTAATTTACTCTTAAAGACCAATTCTCAGAGACAATTGTCAGGAATCTGAAGTGTGAGGATAAAAAGAACTAGGTAGCTTCTAGCTGAGTAATGCCTGTGGCGCTTGGAAGAATTTCTTTCTAGAGAAACAAAGATAGACTCAGACCAAGATCAGTCTAGTCCACCATCATGTGGGTGTTATGGTGGCCATAAACCTATGCAGGAGTACAGGATAGACTAGGGGTCTGGGCAGACATGTAGGACTATGTCCTCTGAATATTGTAGCCTTGAGGGATTTCTGAGCCAGACATATCCTGAAGCAGAGAACTTTTTTTTTTAATGGGAATCATGGAATTTCTTTAGTGATTTTGTCCAATATTTGTTTCAACACATGTAGTCGTTTAGCATCTGTTGAGTTCTTTGGAAAGTAATTAATGACTTAAATACACGTTATATGAAGAAATATCTCGCCAGTCTACATTGTGCACAGAAGTTTGCTCTGATCCTAGCCCTGCAATTTTATTTGATTTCTTCCCCTCTCTCACTCCCATCCCCCTTTGTATTGGAAGAAGCAGTGAACAATCAATCTCTATTCTCTGTCTGTTCTCCGCTCACAATATTATAGACCTCTCTCTATTCAGCCTTCAGTTGTCTCTTTTTCAAACAGAAAAACACTAATCTGTTCAGTTGCTCCCCTTACAAAAGCTGTTCCATACATTTGATCATTCCTGTTGCCTTTCCCTGTACCTTTTCCATCTCCACAGTATGCTTTTTAAGAGGAAGCAGACTCCGATTTATGCAGTGGCATAATAACATTGTCTGTTCTAGTCTTTATTACTTTTCAATCATTTCTAACACTAGTTTGCTTTCTAACCACTACTGAGCACTGAGCTAATGTTTTCTCAGAGATATTTATTATAACATGAAAATCTCATTCCTACATGGCTGTCAGTTGGAAGACCATCATTGCATAATAATGTTGGGATAGTTTTTCTCCTGACTGCATCATCTTCACTTACCTGCATTGAATTTTATCTGTGACTTCCTCTCTAAACAACGTACTGCCCAGGGTCCTCTGCAGTTCTTCAGAAGCTTGACATCCCTCTCTAATGCCGTATAACAAAATCACCGTAGTAGGTGCACACACCATACTTTTGGGATAAAAATGGTTTAATGGCAGCTCCTTTTATAGAAACAAGTGCTACCTCCTGGCCGCTTATTCTGTGGGGATTCTTTTATTAGAGTGAAAAACATTAATTTAAAATGAATGTTTACCTGAGCACTGTAGATGCACAAGTATGACATTCATTCCAAAGACGATAAAGGAAATGTACAATTTCTCTATGGAACATGACCTCTTCCCCAGTGATTCTCTAGTCTAATAGCTAAAGCAAGATATGAAGAATTAAAAAAATCTGAATTTGAATTCTGTTTTTCTTTGCTGTCCAAAGTTTGGATGACATATCTTCATTTATCTATAAAATACTCTGAGGTCTTTAGAAAAGCAAGCATGTATTTATTTTTGTTATTTATTTTACTGTCTAAAGAACGCTTTTTTTTTTTTAATTCTGTAAATAATAGAAGTTGCTGGAGGAGAAAGGCAGGTTGAATCATTGTTTAAGATATACTTTTTTGGTTTAGAAGTGTATTCTCAACATCGCTAAGACACAAAATGTTGGAATAAGCAAAATGCATGATCAGGTTCAATAACTACGTCCCATAGAAATAATACTGAGATACTTGAATAGCCTCCCTGCCCAAAACTTGGCATTTTTATCTCAAAGTAAATTATAAATTTCAGATAAAATTTATCTGAATTTATTTGAAACCAAATTAAAAAAATAAATATTGGATTTTATTTTTTTTATAGAATCATAGAATGGTTTGGGTTGGAAGGGACCTTAAAGATCACCTAGTTCCAACTTCCCTCCGCTAGCTCAGGTTGTTCAAAGCCCCATCCAACCTGGCCTTGAACTGGGTACCCACAACTTTTCTGGGCCACCTGTTCCAGTGCCAAACCACCCTCACAATAAAGAATTTCTTCTATCCCCTTTTAGTTGAAACCCATTTCCCCTTTTTCTGTCACCTCCCTGCGCTTATAAACAGCCCCTCTCCAGCTTTCTTGTAGGCCCCTTTAGGTACTAGAAGGCTGCTCTAGGCTCTCCCCAGAGCCTTCTCTTCTCCAGGTTGAACTATCCTGACTCTCTCAACCTGTTTTCATATGAGATGTGCTCCAGCCCTCTGATTGTCTTTGTGGCCTTCTCTGGACTTGCTCCACCAACTCCATGTTCTTCATATGTTGTGGACCCGAGAGCTGGATGCAGTACTCTGGGTGGGTTCTCAGGAGAGCAGAGTAGAGAGGCAGAATCATTACCCTTGACCTGCTGGTCACACTTCTTTTGATGCAGCCCATAATACGGTTGACTTTCTGGGCTGCACGCGCACATTGCTGGGTCATGTTGAGCTTCTCATCCACCAACACCCCCAAGTCCTTCTCCTCAGGGCTACTCTCAATCCATTCTTTGCCCAGCTTGTATTTGTGCTTGGGATTCAGCCGACTCATATGCAGGACATTGCACTTGGCCTTGTTGAACTTCATGAGGTTTACATGGGCTCATCTCTCAAGCCTGTCCTTTTAAAGGAAGACATTTAATTTGGACCTCATTGACTGTCCTGTTGCAGCATAACTGGAAACATTGATTCTTCTGTGGTGATTTTAATAATATCACTTCACTTTTTAGCCTGGTTTCCTAAGGAAATATGTTAATCATCAGTCTGTAAATTATTTTTTTAACTTATTGGTGAGTTTAAACCATATTTTTGAAATGAATCAGTGATATTAAATTCACACAGACTTTGTGAAATAGCCTGACAAATGACCTTATTAAATAAAAGTATGAAGTTTGAACTCCTGTATGTTATGCGCCACAGAATCCACATAAAAGAAAAGTTTAGGAATGCCAAAATCTTGGAAAGAGCTTGGTTTATGTTATTATTTTTTAAAATTTTATTTTATTCCATGTATTGATTTTCCATTATTTTCTTAAAAAACAGATAATCCAGTATAATCCGTTAATTTTTCTTTCATGTTAGGATCCCATATTGGTTAATGAGAGCGATCTTCATAATGCTTTCCTTAGTTACACTCTCCCATGAAGCATAAACGCTCTGAAAATTTTTTCTCTGTTAATTCCAATGCTCATGAAGCTGCTTGTTACATTGCATTTTGCAATACAAAATATATAAAAGATGGAATGATTAATTGAAATGAAGCATCTCTTCAAAGTGTCTCTTTAGTTAGTAACAAAAATTTAAAATAAACTGCTACTTCGTTGAAAGACGTTGCAATAAAAAGTCTCTTCACCAGCAAATTTTCCCTCCACATTCTGCAATAACTTTGGAAATACTGGCCTTCTCCGCCCAAACAGCGCAATTCTGAGAAAGTGCAAATACTTCCCTTGAGTGCCATCAGTGTCTGGGTTACATACGGAGGATAGAGATAGGGAACATGAACTCCTTTTTGGCTCAGGACAAAGGAAGACTGTACAAAATTGGATCCATGGAGCATATTGTTATTAAATACCCCTGAAACCAATTTCCTTTGGAAGCAGGACAGATTTCTATTTGATACATGCTCCAGTGCAGTGGCTCAGACACTATGCTGAGAAAAGAGAAGTACGCGTGGAAGCATGACAGTCTTACAGAGAAGGCAGAAGCAGCGATCAAGTTCTCTAGATCTTTAGGTATCTGGAGTATTAAAATTTTGTCTCAGATTTCATATCCAATGGTGTAACTTTCTACTGTATCTTCATATACTGTTACCCACATGCATTGAGTTTTCTGCTTTTACTTTTTTACTAGCTAAAAATGAGGCAAATTCAGTCTGAGCGATTTGAATGAGGTCACATGATAAATTTGGGCCCCAGCTTTGGGATACACAATTGATATCAAACGGCAGTGATGGGAAAATACCTTACAGATTTAAAAATCAAAGCCAAACAAAACAGGCTTTACTAAAAATGATGTGATTTCTGTTCTTTTCCAGCTCTTTGCTTTGTTTACCACCCAGTCCCTAAAAGCTTATAGTCCTGTTCATTACAAAAAGGTCACGGTAATCCTCCCTAGTCACCTCTCACCACGCACAAGTGCTGTGCTGCAGTACGAGTGGTAGAAATATTCAGCTTGCCTCAGTAGGCTTTCATTTGGCTTTCAAACTCCTAATCAAAACTGGCATTTTATTGCCCCTACTCATTATGTCTCTGTTAGAACCGATGCACTCATATCCTGTGTCTTTCAAATGTTTACACCTACCCTGTCACTTGCCCCAGCACTCAGGAAGACTGTGGCTGTACCAGTCACTTGAATGATCAAAAAGCAGTAAACAACTGCATAGCTAAATGAATTCATTATTTCAGAACCACATATACCTGAAAATGTGTTGCAGTTTGTGAAACACATGAAATTAGGGAACATGTTAGAGATAAATCCCATTAAAACCAGCTTACAGCGTTTAAAAAATGAGAACTGTTTACAGCAAAATATGTTTCTAACCTCCAGCTCCCCTGGGGATCTCATCATCCACTCTGCTTTCATTTTTGCCCAGTGGAAGTTTTTCTCTCAGCTTCAGTGAAACTTAGAACTACTTATTGCTAGATTTTTTCTTTTAAATAAACATCGTCAATAATTAAGTTCCAGTAAAATTAATTTAGAGTGGCTGCCCTTAAAAGGACTCTGACAGCTGAAGTGCATTACTTTCAAGGTGAAAGATAGCCAAGAAAGTGTTAGAGCATTTCTGTACCATTATCAAAGATTTTAACTAAACAATATAGACTGTCTAATTTGGACGAATACACATTTTTTTTCCATATAGCAACAGATGTCTTTCAAGGCTTTGGCAACAAAATACAACAATGATAATCAGTTCTTCTACCTTCTCATTTCCCATCAGTTAAGGATAAGGTAAGAACTCCTCTCAGCAGCTCTACAGCTGGCAAAACCTGATTGAAAAAGTATAACCTGAGAAACTCAGAGTTATGCTCAAGCTGAAAAGGACTTATATTTTCTGAAACCATGAAAGTTCACAGGAAGGACATCTAAAGGGCTGGACTAAAACTTAGAGTTTTCAGCTTCCTACATCCCTTTTCTTTGTCTAGAGAACCAACAATGCACATCACGAGTATTGATTATATAACTTCCTTTAAACACTTACCCATGATTAAATATGATGCATTGACACACTTTTTTTTTCTCTCCAAGAACTGCAGATATTTTCATGTAGTATAGGACTGTGTTGCACTTGGAAGTCTGCAGATTCTGTGTAGATTAACATTTGAATTATTACTTGGATGTACTTGGGTGAGCTTCTTAAATGTTCTGAGCCTAGGGAGATGAGCTTGAGAAAGACCGAGAAACGGGTTCTTGTTAGTATATTATTTTGAAATCAGGAGTTGTGGTTTTCTCCGTGTACGATTGTGCATGGTTAAAGAAAACATAGATCAATGTAAACAGATGTGGTAAACGCACTCTTAATGTACTGTCAGGGTACAGGTGATTATGCACCCTGACAGGTTAGATGGATTACGTAGTTTCTAATTTATATGAGTGTTTTTGTATAGGCTGTGAATTTGATTACTTGTCTATGCCTTTCTATAATCCAAGCTGAAGCAAATCAGACAAAGAGTTGGTGGTGGTTTAAAGTCATAGCCTGCTTCAGAAATCTTTCTTTTTCTTTTCTAACTCATATAAGAGTTTCCTTTACCCTAACTCACCGGTCCTTTCATTCCGCGTGTTTTCAGAATCCAGGGCGAAGCAATATTCTTCCAATTGTCTCATGGCTAGAAGATGTAGGTGTACCTAGCATGTTAATCACTAATAGTATGGTTAAAATGCGTTACTGGTTTAGGATATCACACAGAGTATTTTTAAAACACACATCAGAATTTAAAGTTCTGAAAGACAACTTTGCACACACTTGAATTATGTTCAGTTAATTTTGAAAGAGACGACTTTCATCAGTTCTAAAATAAATTACATTTCTTTTGTTTCCTGATATTGTTATTACACAGTTGCAGACCTGAATTTCTGACTATTGCTGGATTAAGAAACTGGCAGGCTATTTAGCTGTTGGATCAGAACTAGAACTAGCACCAAACTCACAAGGTGTCTCACCCCTGACCTGGAAGAATACCACTGGGATGAAATAATCCATCTACTCATTCAGTTTTTGGAATGTCTTTTGAAACAGCAGAAAAAGCTGCTAATTAGCACTAACAGCCATAGTAGGGTTTGGGTTTTTTTGTCCTGGAATCGTCTCCTAATGAGATTTCCTTTCAACTTGCTACAGTGCAGTGCCTACATTAAAGTGTTCAGTGTACGCAGCAGCTTTGAACTTTTATTTTGAAAAAAATCTTCAGTGAAGTGACAGCCCCCCTTCCTAACCACAATAATTGAAATTTTGAACACTAAGTGAAATAATAATGGGATTTAATGCAAATTAATTGATGCAGAGAGACGAACAGCATAAAACCCCATGCAGTTTTGCTGACTGCTTTGCTGGTTTATTGGAGGAAGGAGGGGTTGCCATGTTTCTTTCAAAAGACAATCTCTGAGACTTCTCTTTCATGTTTCACATGTGCTGTTTCCGGGAATATCAATTGTGTAGTGAGTGCATTTGCAGAACACTTACCATCACTTGTCTGCAAAGGAAAATATCCCATAAAGGAACCTACTGAATTTTAATTTGATGCCCAATACACTGCAGTGCAAACCCAAGAGTTAAAGCTGGGGTAGAAGGAAAGGGGCAGAAAAGTGGAGTGTGGCAGGTTTGCATAAATCCTTCCAGGATTGCCACAGTGTTGTGGCAGAATGAGCAGACATGTGAAGGAACTGGGTGGCATCTGCTTATGCTGCTCTCTTAATGCAGCTGATGATGCTGTTAAAGAGGAAATCCTGGAGGCTCTGTTTTGTAGTTCAAGTTCTATGAGGTTTGCATGTTTAGAGCTTTTGACTACCTAATGGAATTGGAAGTGAAAGGAGGGCTGGAGTTTGTTAGAAACACTCTAAGTATGGGAAGACTGATACGGTACTTTCCTTCTAATGTTTCCTAGTTTTTGAAGCTTAGGAGCAGACTGTGCCTTACATCAGTTTTCTTCAGCATTAAACAAAGATTTTATCTCATAGTGGTGACATAAGAAAGCAAACCTCAGCCATTTAGGTCTTTTAATGGAATAGAATCCTTTACATGTTTGCACAGATATATGTTCAGGACCTAAAAGCTAACTGCTCTTATCCAACCATTGTAATCTTCATCAGTGCTAAAACAATTACAACAAAATATCATCGTATTGAAGTTAGGATTATTGACTGATGGTAGAACAGAATCTGAACTAGTGATCAGAACAACTTCTTTAAAAGTTAAATTGAAAATATGCATGTATTTTAATAAATACATGAATTTATGTTCAAGGATAGACTGAAAGAAGAAATGCCACCTTTTTCAATAAGAACCCAAAACATTGTGAATATTGATGTATGTCATTATGGAAGTAGCACTGTGTTAGAATTGTGAACAAATGAAGAAAACTCTTGATTAATTCTTACTTTAAGAAATGTTTTCATGGTTTTGGTAAAATCTCCATGTTTGGCTCTTTAAATCTCCTTTTCAATGTTTAAAATACAGTTCAACCACGAAAAGAGACAGAAAAGGGCATGACATATTGACATACAAAGATGTGGATCATTGAGTCTCATGAATTTCAGCAAGTTGCTCTTGAAAATTGTTCTTTTTTCCCCAACTGCCAACACTTCAAACTCAGCTTAGACCCCACCAGTCATGCTGGCTTCTTCCCATCATATCCATGCTTACCACAAACATTCTGCAAGCTAAATTATGCTCTCAGCTACACTTGCACAACTTCGCTGCTCTCAGATTACGTTTGTAGTGACACCTGTGCAATTCCATTAGCTTTTCAGTGCCACAGGTCATTGTCACCAGGAGCAGCATCTGAAGCTAATGGGATTTCTCTGCTGCACTGTGGAATGGAAGTTGCACAGCAACATTTTCATAACTGGTAATTATGCATTAGATGATAAGAACTCATCTCTGTTGTCAGGGTCGAGTTATTTTTGTGGGGCTCATAGTTGAAGGAAAAGATTGTTTGTACTTGGCCAAATTCTGACACACTCATTCAAGCTGGGCAGTATTTGTGTACCTCAGTGAGGCAAGGTACTGCTTAATGCGAGTAAGGTTTTAGAATGTGGCCCAAGGTGGATGAAAGTGATATGTAAATCAGAGATACGCAGCACATGTGTAATCTCACGTGTATTCATTTTCAACATCATTTTTTTCCAACAGACTACATTTAAAAGAATGTAAGCACAAACTTAAGGACATAAAGTTAAGGTCCTGTTCAAGTAATGTAGCCATGTTGCTGTAGCACACTCCTTTTGGGCACTTCCAACATTGGAAAGTAAGAGATCATTAATGGAATGGTTTATTTTGTGGCAGGCATGAACATAGTTAGACAACAAACAGTGGTGCTTGTTTTCATAACAAAGGAAACAAAATTGGCACAAGGAACAACACACTTGCAGATTTAATACCTGCAGACTTTGTTTCTGCTGCTTCCAGCAGCCTAAGCTAGAGGTGATAGAATTAGGAGTAGTTTCTTCTATGCTGGTAAGGGACCCTAATAGATGCTGCAGTCAGGAGACCCCTAAAACAATGAACCTCTTTTGGAGTCTGGTTTCCATATATGCCTTTCCTTCACCCTAGTAAGATTCTGCGTCCCTGATCGGTGTTGCTGACCATCAGGCCTTCAGGCTGTCCAGTAACAGGTCTTTCTTGTTATGGAGGGGAGAAGTAGGAATTATAGGAGCTATATTCTCAAACAGCAGTTTCTCTGAAAGTCAGAATGAGGAGAGGATGCTCACTGCTGAGAAAAATCAGGCCTTAACTGTAAAATTTGGAAAGCTATGAGTGAGGAAAAGAAGGTCTGAAGCTTATTCAAGTACTGCTTCCATTATGCTATGGCTGTATTTTTTGGATGAGCTTGTGGTAGTGATGAGTGATGAGTAGGCAATTTAGCATTCATTGGCAGAGCCCCGAAGGCTGTCATTGCTTTGACCTTCTTCAGTGCCCTGAAGCTGACATGTATGCACCAGGCAATCATTTCAAAAGCCAGGAGAAAGGTAAATCAAGCATGATTTTGAGTTGTTGCAAAAAGGATAATAATACATACTAAAAGAAAACATTAAATAGAAAAGAATAATGCAATTCTGAAAATAAAGTAAACCTCTTAAAAGAGAGAAACTGGAGCCATCACAGTTAGAGATACATTGAATTGAAATGATGCTCTGTGAAATCAAATAATTTTTTGGAAGTGAGTGACAGTGATGGGAATCCCTGGTTGCTGGGATGAGCAAGCTTAAATACACTAGTCAGATAAATTGCTTTATGATTAAATAATTGTATCGAGAGCCATGTTTTAATTGTTATAGATTTTGAGAAATATAAACACCATGAGACGTTTCAGTATACATGTGTTCGATCAAAAAAAATTAGTTATACATTCGGTGTCAGTGATCTGCCTAGAAATTGTGTTTCCAAAAGATTTGTATATATTCTACATGCGGTAATAAAATGAGCAACTATCCCTTTATTAAATCCTTTACTCATCAAAAGTAAACTTTGTGAAGCAAGTGGAAAAAACTGTGAATAGAAAGACTCATTTGTACCCTAATGGTTTTGGAGTAAATAATCCTAGCCCAGGCTAACAGAATAGCATTGTCTTCCCAGCTTCTCAATGTGGTAGGATTTGATATACTTTGCAGAAAACTGATCTTCTGGCAGGATTTTTTAGGAAAACTTGTATCAGGTAAAAAAACCCTAGTGTTCTGAGTGTTTATACTGCAATAGTTTCAGTAATAATATAAAACATGAATGAAATATATGCTAGAAAACACAGTACGTAAAACATTATACAGAAGACAGCTGATTGACAGTTGTCCCAAACTGAGGAAATAATCCTTCGACTTAGGCTCTGGAATTCTTTGCCTTTGCTGTCAGCCTTTTGGATAAATCACATCTCTTCGCTGTGCCTCTCTTTCTGCCCTGAAAAATAAAGATAATTACACTGATTTATCAATGAGAAATGCTATAAAACTATCATTATTTTACCCAAGAGTGTTTTCATTCATTCATTGTAGTGGGATTTGGTTCACATTCTTTTGCCAGAAGGAACAAAATATTAGCATCAGAGTTAAACCAGAGTCAAAAAGAAACCAGTACAACAAATACAGGCAGAATATTGCTGCAGGATAAGCTTCTGGTACTTCCTATGTTATGTGATATATCTTATTTTCCAGCTGAGAGGATCTTAGCAAAACCATGGAAGTATAGATAATTTTTTTTTCTGTTTCCACTGAGCACTGAATCCAAAGTCACATTAAATAAGATGAACAGAAGGTTTCTGTTAGTGGTGACTACTAAGGACTGATAATGGGAAAAACAGACAACTGTATGGTCCTTGTGTGACAAGGAAAAGACGGAGGCCAGCAATTTATTTATGGACACTGTTTCTTTGCATACAGTATTCTTTATAGCATGCAGTCCTGAGGCTGTCTGCTATACATGGATGATATGTTCTGCACTATGCTTTCATTTCATAAACTTTATATATGCAGACTGGCAATGAAGTGAAATTCCCTTAGGAGTTCTAACCTACTCTTCATTACTGACAGAGTTTTTTGCTGGGCTAGGGTCACTCCACTGATCTGGTTCACAGCACAATTATAGTTATTGGAGAAAGTAAACTGCAAAGCAGAAGTAGAAACAGAGAGGAGTTCAAAACTCTTAAAGTGCTGAGAAATGAACATCAATGTATCCCTTTAGAGGAATCATCAGTGTCACTGCAGGACTGACTTTACACCTATTTGCAATTTAAGTGGAAAATTAGATTTGTGTAAACCTAGTAGAAAATGGTTGTCAAAGGCCATCAGTCTGACTTAACACATTGCACCCCAGTCAGTTAAGAAGCATGAAGCAAGAGCAAGTAAAACCCAAAAGTATTAATAAAACATCTGGAAAAAAGGAAGGAAATAATTTCACTAAATGAATTAATCAAACTGTATTACAAAATCAAACAAATTGATAGTCAACGCAATTTCATCGTATTCTTTATCAACCTGTATGCCTGTTTTAAACTGAGTTAAGAATAAAATTGAACCCCGTCAGGCCTCAAAATCATCAAGATCGTGGAAGGACCATAGAAAACTGCCCTGTTGTCCCCCATCACTGAGCTGTAGCATTGTCAGGAATACAGCTGAAACCTTAAACCTCCAAGGAAGAATACCTGGAATATAAATCAATAGTTTCCTTTGAGCTTATGTAACCTTGACCACATCAGTAAAGATAAGTAACTTTGTAATCTTATATAAATATTATTTTTGGTTACATATGTTCAGTTTCATATGTATATTAATACATATATATATACACACACACACATTTTGTTCCTCCAGTTTTCACCGTTTGCCCTCTACTCACTGCTGCGACCTAGTGGTAACAGTTAAGAATTGTTGTCTTCCCCCCCCCCC
>VWZZ01004454.1:228639-246720 GCA_013399095.1 Psophia crepitans | reverse complement strand
CCCCCCATGTTTTTTTGTTTTAAATGTAGGAAATAAGGACATTTATGTATGGCTGGCAGGAATGATATTCTATAATCCTGCTTCTTTCAACAGGTATCTCTCTATGCTGTCTGAAATAGTTTAGAACAGCTTATGAACAGCTGATTCATGAGAGCAGGGAGAATTAAGTGCCTTAGCAAGCTTTAATCTTTGGAAAATATCCTCTAAAGTGCATTTGTTTGCTAATTTTCTCATTTCTGCCAGGTTCAGATGTTGTTCATGTTATCCTTGGACTGTGCCCAGTTGCCAGTCAGGTACAAGAAAGGCTTTCTCCGTTTCTGCTGGTTGGCAACCGATACTGCCCCAACATTTCCCCTATGTTCTGAAGGGATGGCTGATAAAAAGGAGGGGTGTAAATGTATTCACGCTGAACTTTCTTAAAAGTCCTACGATTTGTGGGAAAAATTGTGGTGATATTGCTTTCCAGCCTCCAACAAAAAAAAAAGGGAAATAAGCACAATATTCTGCTTGTGTGAGCAATGTAGCAAGAAACAGAGCTCATTACTTATGCTCATACAGATAATTTACATAATGTGCTGTCTAACAACCCGAGTAAGCACACATGCACACACCCCACACATCTTTATCCATTTTTTTTTTTCTTATTCAAAAAATCGAGGATTCTGGCCAACATGACATCTTTAAGGGCATTATTAACTTTTTTTTTCTTTTAATCTTTCTGATTGCTGTATTGCTTTGATAGTACATCTAAGGAAAAAAATTGTTTCCACTGTTTGTTTTTTAATTCAAGTGGAAGGGAGGAACTGAAAACTTCTGGGTTTACTCCTGGGTTTTTCAGCACTTTGAAGGTACTGGATTCTCCTTTACAATATCAAGGTTAAAAAAAGTTTGGAAAGCATTAGGATTCTCATGGGTATGTACCATGTAGGTACTCCAGTGTACAGCTGCAGGAATTTTTGAAGTGGAATTAGAGGGCAATCTTTAAATTCTGCATTTAAACAGAAAGAGGTAAGCTATTTAAAAAGAACTGAACAAGTTTTGAACTGAGTGATCAAAAGCAGAAAATGCACATGGCACTAACACTGGGTCTGACACCATCAGATTGCTCATGCAGTGTTCATATTCATTCATCACTTTTTTTTTCAATTGCTCTCAAAAACCCAAGGAAAGAAAAAGAAGCTCTCTGAATAATTTAAAGCAGTTCTCTCTTTTCAGTCATCAGTCCTTTTGTTCTTGTGTGTATCTATAACCTCACACCAGTCATTTTAATTTATCTGTCGTTGTGATATAACCACCTCAATGTCTAAAGCAGTGGGAGAGCAAAATCGAAAAGAAATATTTATAACGTTTTAAGGAAAAAGAAAAAAGACGGCAAAAATCCTCTAATCTGACTAAAGATTTACAAAGAATTGAGTGATGCAAAGGCTTCCTTTGCAAGAGATCCATTAGTTTGCTGGTTATTACCAACTAAAGGGGGCACCTAAAGAAGAATGAAAAGTGAAAAGCTTTTTATTTAAGACTACCATGTTTTTAAGAATGTTTTTTTCCCCTACTTTGATTTATAGCAGACTTCTAAAATGCCCTGTTTCTAGCGACTCACCCTCCCTCGGATCAGCATCATCATTTGTATTAGAATAGTACCTTCAAAACCAGAAGTGAAATCAGCAGCCTTTTGTACTAGACATTGTATGAACAGTCCTTGTCTTAAAGAGCTTACCAACTGAAAAAGAAAATCCTAAAGACAGGGGAAAGGAAGTGTTGGTCTTCCATAATAGGAACAATGACAGAAAGACTAATTTAAAGTGCCCAGGAAAAAACCCTTAATGCATGGAGAAACTGAACCACCTTCTGAGACCCAACTCTTTGCTTTGACCAGAAGATTCTTGTTTCTCTGAGGTACTTTATCACCCAATTTAGAACTTGCAGTAATTTCAGAAGAAACGTTCTTCATTTTAGAACCAGATGGCCTCCGTTCCATAGTAATCACTATTGTAAATTCACAGCAAAGAATGTGATGTCAGAAAAGTGAGAGATTAGGGGCAGTAGTAGTAGAAGAAATCATATTTTGAGACAGGTAGCCTAATAACAAAAAAAAAAGGCTGTGTGCATGTCTCCTGGATTCTAATTCTGAGCACAAGTATAGTATGTGCAAGTAAATCTTTTGCAGAAACTACTCTGTCCATATGGTCTCCTTCCTTAAACCCATTTGAGTTACATAGCACAGTACTTCTCAGGTTCACAAACAGCAACAGAGGCACAAAGCCTCCTGCCTCTCTTTCAGCTGCCAGGTACTGTGAGGAGATACGAGGAATCTTCATGCATTGAAGTTGGGCATATGTTGAATTATACTAGAAAATAAAAGGAAAGGCACAAAGGGTAAAAGAAAATGATTGTGAATTTAGTCAAGTTAAGCTGAGACCTCAGAACAGGCATGAAGAATGAAGATCAAGGGAAGTGGAAATAAGAAAGAAATGAAGTTTTAATAAAAACAGAAGGTAATGTCTGGAAGGCTGCTTAGGCTTCTTGCACAGGAAGGTCAGGAATTTGCATGACCTATATCTGCATTGCTTGGAAAGGATCTTGAATTTTATTTTTTGGTATCATGATGGTATTTTTAACACTGTTTACACATCTTTGTTGTTACATACTGCAGCTTCAGACCTGGGCAGGGCCAGGTGACACGCTCTGCTTTATGCAGGGTAATTATTCATGCTGGCTATTACCCTGGACAAATTGAGTTCTCATATCTGGGGAAAACAGGATCAAAGAAAGAAACGAAGGGGCCAGTTCTGCCTCTATTTCAATATCTTGATAGAGGAACTTATTCTTTTAAGCAAAGGAAAGAGGATCTATTTTACTTTTTTTGGAAGCTTACTGATGAACTAAAGAACAGATGTATCTGGGAGACTGTCATCAACCCCCTGAGTGGCAATGATTTGAAACAGTTTGTCATATGTACTTGATCCTGATTAAAATAAGACAAATTAACAAGTTTCACCTCTCTTGATGGAGAACAGATAACTGTCATTCAGTGGTTCTTCCATCATGGACTAATTCTTTCCTTTTTTTTACTCCCTAATGGATAATTTAAAAACGTGTTAATATTCAGTAGTAGGACAAATGCAAGCCTCTGCTCTGGCACTTTCACGCTCCCTCCCGGCTGCAGGAAGCCTCGGTCCTGAGGGCCACAATGGGCCTTGATTGCCCTGAGGGGCCCCACCTGCTGCCCAGGGCCCGGCTCCCTTCCTCAGGTGTGAGGGATCCTGCTCTTCCCACCCTGTGCTCCAGGTCTGCCTGTTCTCAGTCCTGCTGTTTATTGCTCAGGCCAGCCTTGGCCCTGACTTGGTACTGTGTCTTTGCCTGAAGACTGCAGTGCCATGGCCAGAACCCTCTGCTGCTGGGGACCTGCTGTGCTGGTCTGGTTGGGATTGCCTGAGCTGCACCCACAGGTGAGTTCCCCCCTGCCTGCCCTGATGGATGTGGCCCAGTGGGTTTCACTGAGTAATACAGAACTTTTATTTATTTTCTAAGAAAATCTACCTCCTTTATATATCTCTAAAGTGTCTGTAGAGGAAGAAAGGGAGATCCTTACATGATTTGTTGACCAGGTAACAATACAAAACATATTTCTAGTCAATAGCTGGAACCCATGTAGGGTTATTATTTTTTAAGAGTGGATTGTTTTGTTAAGAATGGGACAAGGAGTTGTTGTAGTGAGTGGAGGAAGGATGAGCCAGCTTAACGGCAACAGAGGTATGTCTGTAGGGCAACATGGGGCTAACCTAAACCCTCACCTGCAATGTGCTGCTCAAAAAGTCTGGCTCTGCTCATCTGTCAGACTTCAATATCTGTGGTAGTACTTGTTTGGCAGTTCAGTATTCAGTAACTTGATGTTATGAAATGGGAAACTCTCCTTTCAAACATTTATACTATTAATTAATTGCAGCGGGGAGGCATAAATGTTTCTTTCTTACTCAGCCGCCACACGAGATGGTTGATCATCCATGTGGAGCCTGAAGGAGACTGAATAGGAATAGATGTATTTAAGTAGATTTTTTTGTAACGAATAAAAAAATCATGTATGCTAGAAATAAAAGATTATTCTCAATACATTCTCCTTAGTAGTAGTAGACCCGAAATAGAATAAATGTGACTTGCTAATCTTCTGTAGGAAAACTCCTAGTTCTTGCTGTGTGCCAAGCTAGCCTAGGTTTTGGGCCATTAAAGAAACTATTTTGTATTAGAAAATATAGATAGCCAACTAGATTAGATTAAAATAAGTTAACCTAGATTAGGTTAAACTAAGTGAGTCTTTCAACTGGGGACTATGAACTGAGCAAGTGAACATGATGAAAATAAGGTTGCTGTTATTTCATTCCTCAAGTAGTCCTGTCTAAGGTATTTTATTTTTAGATGCTGTCACAGGTGTCTCTTAGGGGATGAGAAAAAGAAATTTCTGGAGTTCACAAGATGGGAAAACAGTCTGTAAAATGCTTAATATTCTTAAGTGTTAAATGGCTGCCTAGCTCTGCAAAAGGCTACTTATTTCATCTGCTGATTTTACATGACTGTTTTAAAAGACTCTTCTCAAGGAAAACTATGGCAAAACTTACTGTGCAGCCATAGATGTGAGAAGAAAAATATGCCTGGACTTTCCAAATCATTTCTTTACAATCACATGCTACTGCAAACAGAAAAATTCAGGACTTGATAGCTTATGTTTCAATTAGCTTTTATGATTCATTGACATTTCTAGGTTTCTCACCATCATCTAAACATGGTGTCAGTAAGTATAAAAGCCCTCTTTTGCTATGTTGGCATCCTATGGCCAATATTTCTAATATAACTAGTTTTCCTTGAAGGCCAAGTAAAAATGCTTACTGATCCTTACATTTCCATTCCTGTAGAGGACAGCTTCTTCCTAAGTGATAGACTCTCAGGGATTCCTGTGGCATTCTCTCAACTTCTTAGGCAAACAAAAAAATCAGTGCTATGATGCTTTCAATGAAAAGTGTTACAGAATTATTTTTTTTTTCTCATGGAGAAAAAGTTGCTCCCATGAAGATCAATTTTCAGTATCTAACCTCTTACGATTGTGTGTGTGCTAAAAAAATATTTGAAATAGTTGATAAAGATGTGGTTGATAAGCTTAACAGAAAACAACCATTATGATGTAACATTAATGGAAGTTTAATAGCTGAGAGGGAAAAAGTTATTTCTTTGTTGAAGCCTGATAACTTTGAGTCAGCTTTTCACTGTGAGAATGATTGTTAAATGCAAATCCCCATACTTTCAAAAAAGTGTAAGCTATTGCTCCTTTGCCATAGCATAAAAGCATCCCTAGGGGTCCAAACTGTAGAATAGCTCAAAGACCGTGAATCCACAATCTAGGTGACTTGCTCTTAACTTGTTCATGTAATAACACCCCAGGTTTGGCTCCCTGGCTGCAAAAGGAGGAAAATCACCTTTAGGAGAGAAGGAAAAAAAACAAACAACAAACCAACCAACCAAACAAAAAACCCCACAACACAAAAAGGTGCTATTTATTTATTGTAATACTAGAAAGTTGCATTTTCATAACAGCTAAGTTTAAGTTGACACTGCTACAGTTAACCTCTTACTCCATCTGTGTATAATCACCCCATATTTGGGACAATGTTTACCAACTTTTCAGAAGAATCACACTTAAGCAACAACAAATCTATTGCAAAGGTAAGTTATTGTCTCCACTTTCCACACCCTCAGGAATCACCAGACTTCTGTGGACCACAATGTCGTAGCCATCAGTTCAGGCATTGTTTCAGGAAAACATTTCCACATGTAGTTTGTTGAATCCTATTCAGGAAATCATGCAAGCAATTTATTCATGACTTGTATTGTATCACAAAAATCTGATACTCTGTAGTGTTTAAAAATGGGACCAATCTTTCCCCATCCCTCTCCCCCAAACTATCTCATTTCTTTGTCTTTGTATGTGCATATATACTTTCCTATTTAAAGATATAGTATCTCTATTATGAATGTTTGTGCAATTCAACTTTATCATAAATTCAAAATCTGGATCTCTGGTTAGATCATTCAGGGTCCCAGAGGCAACACAGGTGTAGCAGCCTCCACTGCCTCTATACAAAGCCTGTGGAAGGGAGCCATCAAGGCTCACAGCTGAGATGGTGAGGGGAAAGACAGGAATAGCAGCTTTTCTACTTGATGAGTCAAGCATGGGCAGCATAGCTCTGAGGAGACAGAAGCAGCAGTAAAATTTGTCTGTTTTTAAAAGCAAACCAGCCTGTTTAGGAAGCAGCTGTGAACCTAGCCTGGTGGCCAGTCTCTGAGCCCTGCATGTTCCCCATTTTGCCTTACAACTCTTCTTTCTTCCCTCTTTAGTTCACGTTTTCTTTTCGAAATCAATTAAACAGCTTTGGTTTTGAGTGACTTGATTTTAGTTTTATTCATAAGCCAGTAAAGCACAATGGCTACTTATCTTCATCCTTCTTTGAAAGGACTAAGACAAATAAACTGTAAGTTTTCATATGTTTCAAGTTTTTGGGTTTTGTGGGTTGGTTTTTTTTTTAGTGATATATGAAGTGGACAAATGTTCTATTTTTCTATGTGTGGAAGATAATTAGGTTTTATATATATATAAATATAACTGACTTTGTGTTTTGGTTATCAATTACCAAGGCGGCTTAATTGCAACTACCATTTTATTCTGAGTAACTGCATAAAAAGCTTTTGTTTGCTTTGTAGCCTTCTCTAATCCCAGGATGATTTTTTTTTTTGTATGTTAGACAGGAATCAAATTTTAAAATATGGTTCCTCTTGGGTGGCATTTGTAATGCAGTCTGATCTCCCTTCTATCCTTCTATGTGCATGTCAATGCATATTTTATGGAGTCTTGTCTTAAAACTCAAGCCACTGCTACTGTGGATATCATACTCTTTTTCACTATGGATAATTAAATATATTCAAAAGGCTCCTTTTTTTTTTTCCTGCGCTAGTAATTGAGGTTTTTAAATGATTTGTATGATAGTTATAACATGAAGCCCTGATATTATTACACTTACACACTAAAATGTTAAACAAAAAGTAGAAACTTCCATAAAAAACCTTATCTTCAACCAGGAATCCCATTAATAGTACAAAACAGAATTGTTTACTCACTGATAGATCCATCTCTGAGATTTTCCAGTAAGTGTTAAACTCATCTGTACTATCCAGGACTTGAAGTTATTTTGAAGAAATTTTTTTCTAAGCATTTTCTATTGCTTTGTAAGGTTTTGTAGTGCTGGGAAGAAATATCAGAGATGTAAACCTCATAAATCACACTTTTCGATTGAATTATGTCTCAGGTTGTTAGAGTGGAAAAAGCAGATGAAAAAGAAATGTGTTTTTTCTTCCATATTTCTTACTTTCTGTAATCTAACAGCTCACATTAGCCAGGTCTCGTTACTACATATGCACATTTAAGAAACCTATCTGTGACAGGATGCCAGTCAGGCGATGGGAGTGCAAGAGAAATAACTGAATTATAATGCTGCACTTCAGGAGAGCACACTTGTGTCTTATTTGGGGATCTTCTTAGTAGGACCTCATGGTGAACAGGACTTGGAGGGCTTAAGGGAGTCCAGGAAAGCTGAGCAATCTTCAAGGACAGCCTCCTTGGAGCACGAGAACGCTCCCTTGCAATGTGCAGAAGGTGGATAGAGTGTAGCAGTAAGGCAGTGTGGATGTACAGGGTGCTCTTGATTCAGCTCAGCTACGAAAAGGAAGTGCACAGGAGGAGGAAACAGTGACAGGCTACTTGGGAGGAAAATGGCACTGTTGTCTGAGGGCGTGGATGGAGTTGCAAAAGTCACAGCTCACCTTGAGCAGAAACTTGCAAGGGATATGAAGATCCACAAGAAAGGCTTCTTTTACATATGTAGGGGCAGACAAGAAAAAACTGAGACCCTCGGATAATGGTGCACGAGACCTAGAGACAAAAGACTTGCACAGAGTGGCAGATTTAAAAAAAAAAAAAAAAAAAAACCAACAAAAAAACCCCACCAAAACAAAAAAATCCCACCACCACTTTGGTAAAAACTTAAAACTTTAAGTTTTGTTATTTTCAATATTTAATTTTGTTCATTGTCAAACTGAAAAAGGAGTATTTGATTTCGGATTGTCTCAGCCCATCAGGATTTTTTAAGTGACTCAAAACAATCATTCAAGTCTGTTTGAGATTACAGTGTTCTCTTGGTTGGCTTGCTGCACTTCTTGCCCACTTATTTGAAATCTTCACTGCCTCCTATAAATCAGTGACAGCCTTTTAGTGGGATTACTTCGACCTCTGTGCATCAGCTCCTCACAAGGAATGCTGTCCAGCGAGTCACACTAAAATTCTAAAGATACAGTTGTTTCCTTTTTCCTCAAGACTTGTTTAAGCTTGTATGCAGTGAAACCTCCATATACCTGCACAGATTGAAGTGCCCATTGTCATTCATGGTATTCCAATGTCAGCAATGGTTCCTACTAAAAATCAAGTAAAAATAAATTATTTTTTTTACCCAAACCCCCACAAAGTTCTGGAAAAGTGCTGTTCTTCAAGAAGTTGTCACACTGATAAATTTATGATACTACTGTCTACTAGTGTAGCATTTTCAATGACTTTTCTGAACTGAAAACTGACAGCCTATCAGCATCTCACCAGCAAGTACAAATTTTGAGCTGTGGTGTCCTCTTGGTCAACAAATACCTAATGTACAAAGAAGGCCCTTTCAGTTTTCTCTTTAGGGAATCTCACAGAAGAATGAGAACTTTTGCCTTCTCCTATTTTCAGTGAAGTCAGGTTTTATTACATTCCTTTGGGTCATGCAAGGAACTGCTGTGTCAAATATTTTAAGACAACGTTGTGGAAATTAATTCAGTAGGATGACCTGAGTAAAAGTTATAGTTTTCAATAACTGCTTTCAATGCTGAATAAAGAGATAAATTAATCCTCTATGCTCTCATTTGGTAGCACAAAGTAAGGTGTGTGGATTAAATTAGACTTGGGTGAGCTGCTTTGTTTAAATTGTGCCCTAGAAAAAGGCAGCTTTTTAGTTTTGATGAGCCAAACTCTGAGGGCCTGAAATAGCAGTGGAGTTTCACCTCAGCAATGCAGCCTTGTTCCAGTAGAACTGGTGCTCGGCTTGTGGACTGTAGTGGGAGGGGTTTTCCCAGTTGTTCTGTACCTGATAGAAGTGCTGCAAAAGGACTGCAGCAGGTGTGCTTTGCAGCATACAATTTGCAGTGTTCAAATGCTTTCTAGATGCAGCACAAGGCTGAAGGGTTAGTGTGCTGCTCAGTGTCCCCAAAGCATGGGTATTATGAAGCTGGACTATAACTTGGCGTGAACGGCCAGATCCTACATATCTGGTTTAACACCTTTGTCTACTTGTGTAACACTGCAGAGTTGGATAAAGGAAACTGGAGGTGAGCCAGTGGCAAGCTTTACCTGATACAGCAGTTTCTCTGCCTTCCTACTGTAACTTAGAGCAGGCTTCAGGGAGTTTTTTAATTATGCAAAGTATCTTTATGGTGTTTGGCTGTCTAGGCTGGAGGGGATTGAATTATGGCATAGGCTCCCTTTCCTACTTGGTCAACAGGTATGGTATGGGTACAGACTCTTTATGGCTGAGATTCTGATCCTGAAATAATTTTTTTTATCTCGTTAGTGTGAAACTCAAAGTTAGTCTCCAATGTGTATTTATAGGGCAGAAGGTTAGGGAACAGAGTGATAATTTTGCATAGCAACTTCTTCAATATAGTCTCTGAAGTAGTTAGAATGGAGATATGCTAAATGAGTCTCATAGTTTTGCATATGGTAGGGGTAAGATATGTTTTTATCACTTTTTACCTAAGATTTTAAAGATAGATTATAATTTTTAAATATGTTAGCAGAAAACCTATAAGTTGCTCTACTGTAAAAAGGTGAAACTGCATGGTTTAAAAAAAAAGAAAATTCAAATTCCCAAGCAAGCTGTCTTCAAATAAAAGCACTATGGAGTAGTAGGTAGGAGCTTAGTGTATGGCAAATAGTAAGGAAAAGAAAAAAAAGTTCTCTTGAATTACATCCACTTATCACTCCTCACAGCTGTTGCTGTAATTTCCTATAGTCAAGTGACATTTTAAAAATATTGTCTTCATGATTTCTAACAAATTACAAAATTAATGAAGTGCTGCAGAAAAAAAAAGAGGTATTTTCTGAGCCCTGGATCAGCAGCTCCATGTCCCAGTGAGATAGTACCAGTCTGGAATGTTTAAAAGCTGCTTAGAGAGGTATGTTGAGGCACATAGCTTGCTGGGAGATTTCCGATCTGTTCCAATATGTCTTACTACCCCTTTGTGGGTCAACACACATCCACATATGAACTTCTTGTACACTTTCAGATCTTTGCTTATGAGTTCCCGGGTGTCTGTGCAGGAACCAACAGTCTGACTGTTGGTTAAGTATACCGAATCTCCTACTTTGCTGCTACAGTCTTCTATTGGGATAGTATTGATTCAAGAGGTGAGAGTAGGAAGGACTAGCTGGACCTCCCCTAGAACTAGAGATGAGAGTAATACATTCAGCCTTTCTGAGCAGGACTCTAGTTTTCTAACTCTCTCATTTTCTACGATACGGATCAGTCACATGGTACAGTACAGTCAACAGATGATTGCAGATTGATTGCCAGAACTGAAGAAAATATGAATATTTAATAAAGCTTTTTTTGCCCTCTAGACAGAAATCCTGCAGTGATACTGGAGGAGCCTAAATAGAGAATTTTATCCTTGTTACCAATGTTTGCAAATACTAGAAGGGGTATTTCTCTTTATTGGATTCTGCTCCGTAACTCAGACAGAAATTTTGAAGCCTGAAATTAAAACTTTAATGTTTATTATTAAATATTCAGGTTTTTAAAAGAATACTTTTAATATGTTTTTTTTTTTCCAGGGGAGTTGGATGGATATCTTATAACTGCCAAAACGGAAGGTATGAAATGCAGAGATGTCTGCTCTGTCTGGAAGGCTTCAAAAGGTATGTAATTTTGTGTGAACCTTTTAATTTTCTGAATCTACTAGACAATATGTTCTGAAGAATGCCATTGTGAAAACTACTAAAGCTGTGAGGGAAGAACATCTTAATGTGTGCTGGTTTTATGAAATATATTTGAAAAATGCAGTTGATGAAATAGTGCTGTGTAGCTGACAAGAGAGATATGTGCGGGAAAGCTGTCATGTTGAAATTTTGGAAGAGGATGAGGAAGAAGAGCATGCTCTATGAGGAGTGGTGAGAACAATTCGGGTTTGAATCAACAAATATTTGATGAAGGATGAAATTTAAGTTTTTTATTATTAGGAAAAATTTATCTTAAATTTGGTTGTTCAAGTTTCGAAGTCGTAATGGTGATAGGAATGAGTAGGGGAACAGACTTTGTAATATACATGTGTATTTTTTTATGATCTCATAATCACTGCATTTGAAGATGTTCAGACCCAGAAATATTGTTATCTTTTGAGAACATGTTCCCTTCTCTGACTTCAGCCTGTTTGAGAAGTAATTTGTATATCTAAGGGTTCTAACTCCAACTGAATCTTTAGGCCTTTCTCCATACAATGAAGAAAATCACAGCTCTCCTTTCAAGTCCATGGACCTTTCTTCAGAGTACTCAACTCCACAAAGCAAATTCCTTTCTTTCCTCAGTCCTCTCGCTTAAATTGGTCTCCCTGGATTGCTTCTTTTCTGTCTTTTCTCACTTGTTTCCAACTTGTCCCAGCTGCATTCTGTATGGAAATAAACACTTTGTATCACCCTGAGGAAATTAATTTAGAAAACTCAAAAAGGATTTTTCATGGCCGACTTGTATCATTCTAGCTATGTTGAATTTAATTGTACCATTATGACAGAGATGTATGAATTCTGTACTGCATCATATAACCCAGGGATTACAAAAACAAGAACACATTTTGTACTCCCATTGGTAAATGTGTTTGCCATGCTTTTAGCTGCTATGTGTTTGGTGTTCTAGTGTGGGATCCTTTGCAAACCATTTGAAATTTAGAACCCCTTTGCCATGCATCTATCATGTCACTAGAGGAATTTTTGAAGAGCAAGGGTGGGGGAAGAACTAGCAAAAGGAATCTTGGTTAAGCAATTGTTTTTCAGTTTAATAATAAATTTAAAAGTTAATCTTAAAAATGAAATGTTGCACAAAAGCCTGATAAGCTATTCAGATGTAGGTAATTATTTAATAACAAAAAAATATTCCCAGATATTTTGTGCTAATAGAATATTAAAAATAATGTTAAATAATATAGGATGACAAATAGAAATATAAAATAACGTAATGTATCCTTGTCAAGGAACATAGCATATGATATGCTACCCAATGATTTTTTCAAAGTTTTTTCAGTGGATATAGTAGGCAAGAAACAATAAAGGACGGAAATTTTCAAGTAGCATAAAACTGTTTAGATAATGAACCACTTAGTGATGTGTTGTTATTGTACATCCTTAGTTCTAGTGTTTCATAACAATACTATTACATGTTAGTGGAAGGAACATTCCCAGTATGTTGACTTCAAATATATTTATGTTGTGTTCAGTGGTACCAGATGATGATAATTTTTTTCCACTCTTGCTTAGCACATCTTGCTAAATGATGACCAAAACAACAAACTAAAGCTTTCATTGTTACTGCTTTCTGTCTTAACCAGCTCATGGAATCATATGCCCTTAGTGGATGGTCTTCAGTTCTTAGGTTCTCTCTCCTGTTTGCCTGATTTCTTACTGATGCTGAATGTCCATATAAATATGTCACTCCAGACTTTTCCTGAGATTTTCTTTTGTGGTCTGGTGGATTCTGTGCTGACTGCCGATCTCTTCAGCAGAGATTTTGCTAATGTAATTGGCTCTTACTTTCTTTAGTTTCATAGATTACATGTATCTAGATACATCTTATCTTCATTACATATGTTTTATGCACTGCAAGAAGTTAAGGCTCTTTAAAATGTTGCGTTCTTTGGTACTAGGTAGACACTAGCACAAAGCTGCACTCTTTGCGCTTACAATTTCTTTGCTAATTATTGTTAAAAGAAGCTGGGAAGATGCAAAGCTTTGGGAATTTGCTATTCTTGCTTTAATTTCATTTTAATGCAGTTTGTTTGATCCATGTTTGGCTAGTTCAGAATGCATTTATGTCATTACATTTCTTAGAGATTCACTGGTTACTATGGTGCTCTGAGGTTAATTGAGTAGTCATTAGTTGCCTGTATTGTCTGGTAAAAATGAATTAAAATTGATTGGAATCCAAATGAAACACACATTCTGTTTTTATCATATGAAAGGGTGCAGTGCGGTTCCTCTAATACAGACATCTATCAAGTGGCCATCTGGTTAGCTTATAACATTTAGCATGCAGCAATATTTCTTTTCAGTTTGAAAAATAAGCCACATGTTGGAACTAACAAGAATTTGTTTGAACCTTTGATCTTTAGAGCTAGCTTAGATTTATGGCTGTTTGATCTCCATCTGAAGTCAGTCGTAATTTTCCTGACAATCAGTTTTTACATGATCTCTGAAGATTTTAGAATTTCATTAGAAATAATGCAAAAGCTTAATCACCGTAAAGCAGGTGGTAGCACTTTTATTCCATTTTGTCCAACTTTGCTTTGGTAAAGCCATGTAGTTCTCCTTCTATGATCATTTTGTGTATGTTAATTGCACTGAAAACCGCAGTGAGAAAACAGTGAGACTTCACCAGAACAAGAAAATATTTATCATATAGAGGGCTTATAGTAACATACCATGAGAATATGACAATTTGTCAAACTATGGAGGTCTGGGCAGCTAAATGCTATTAGTTCTGGACACAAGTAGAAATAATGTAACTGGAATGGAACAAATAATCAGGCCATTGATCTAGCTTTGAACAAGTCAGCCTGCATACTTGCATAATACCAGTTCTTAGGGTAATTCTAATAAATGTGAAAATCCCCGTAATACGGAGATAGAAAAGAAGTAGAGTGTACTGTCTGTTAAGCACAACCATCAGAGGTGCTGAAAATTTACTGCTTGGACACATAATGCTCCACACAGAAGCTTGTTGCTAGCTGTTATCTTCTGCTTTGTTTTCCCTGCTGGTTTTAATAGCTGAAACTTTAAGACAATCAGTAATATTTAGGTATTCTCAGAGTCTCTAATGTGTCCATTGTAGCTGATTAACTAGCCAACAGCCTTCTATCCATCGTAGTTGGTAGCTAGAGAAAAATTAGTTTTTACAGCTTCACATAGGGTAAGAACAGAGCGAAACTGCTTTCTTTTCACAAAAAAAGAATTTTCCGTGTCACAATATGGTATTTGAAATAGAAGATGCTTTTATCTTCTAACATGCTTTATGTATTGTAACACGTATTTGTTATTGTGTCCCTTTTTCTGGCCTTTTGTATAAACATATCTAAATAATATATTTATCCAGACATACAAATATAGTGCAAAGATATTATTCCATGTATATAAGTATATACACATACTGTCAGATATTACTTTTTTTTCTTTTCATTTTTAATAATGAAGAAGAGTTATTTTACTTTTAAACCACTGGATTAGATAGATGCCTGATAGGTGTTCAGGCTAAGGTAAATTCAAGAATGTTCCATGAAATAACGTGGTGTGTGGTGGGTTTTTGTTTTTTTTTTTTTCCCCTGTTTAAAAATACTACATATAGGAAAAATATAAGCTATAAATAGCTCTTGATTAACCAGGTATGGTTGTATGAGAAAACATAAAAAAGCATGGAGTGGCTGCTTTAACTTGGAATGATGGAAATGATGCAAATCCTACTGTAGTGTGCAAGTTGCTGATTTAAAGCTGGAAGACAGCTTGATTTACTCTTGCCTGTGGGCTAGGAATAGCAGTAAGCTTATTTTGACTATAAATGGAAAAAGTATGACATAAGTCTCACAGTAAAACATTTTGCTTGTATCCATTGGAATTTGTTTAGCTGCATAACTCTGGCAGTTTCTTTGAATATATCTCTCCATGTGTATGCCATCTCTGCCTGTGTTCTGTGCCACTACATTTCATCTGCACAGTTCTCTCATTTATCTCTTTCTTGTTCTTTTCCCTAAACCAGAGCTCTCGATCTATCCTGACAGACTGTGGATGTAAGAATTACAAGAAATGACCCACACTAGAGGAGTTTATCACAGCTCTTTATGACTGAGTCATGAGGAAGGTTCTTATTTTGATTCACCTGCTAGACCTTCTGTCTATGCATTGATTTATTTGCAGCAGGGAAAGTGAAGTTATCCAAAATGGAGTATCTGATCCTTAGATTTAAGTAAGGGAAAGGAGGAATGCATTTTCCCATTCTCTAGCTGTAAGTTGGTGTACTACTATATTCTGGAGCTCTCAAATGCTTCTTATAATTTTCTGCCTTAGCAAACCTTGAGCAATTTTATTATGTAAAACAACTTGTAAGATCCTGGGTGAGGGGACGATCTCAAAACTGAAGAGTCAGAAACAAAGCAGTGAAAGGTTAGGATAAAAGATTAAGTGACCTGCTTGAATTGTACTTAGCTAGTGAGAAAAGATGGGGAAATTAAGGCACACTTCCTAAGACATGGCCAGGTTAGCTAATCACAGAGCAATTCCTCCTCTCTCCTTTTATTATAATTACAAAAAAGTAATTGTTGATACATTGGGAAAGACATCAATGAAAATAATCATTGACCTGAAGCCTGTCTTGTCTGCTATTTGTTCACTAGCTTGCTGCAGTGTTACCAAAACAAGCAAAATAGTTCTGGTTGGTACAGTTTAGCTAAAATATTTTGAAGCTGGATGTTTCAGCTCCTCTAGACACAATGTTTTTAGAAACACATTTCTGGCTGCATTTACCTTTTATATGAAGAATTCACTAGGATTCAGTTTTCTTCTGGTTTATTCAGATATCTACAGCTAATATAAATAGTACAAAGAACGTCTCCAAACCACATGATACAAAGATCTCCCAAATAGCCTGAACTGTAGGTACACTGTTCCTGAGACCTGACCTGGTAACTGTACAGTTATAGCGTACATTACACTGTACTGTGCTGATGTACCAGATAATGTGGAGCTATTTCAGGTATCTTAAATATAGCATCAAATTAAGCAATGCAGGTGCGCTCCCATTCTCTAAGGCATTAATTCGTGCGTAGACTGTGTTCTGGCTCTCTCCTGGACGATGGTGGATTTTGCTAAGAGCAATGAAAAGGTCAATGAACAATGTGTATCTTCAGGATTTAGTGTTGGAAACAGCTTGAATCCACAAGACAATAGACTTAACAGAACATGTATATTACACAAATGCCTATTTACAGAGAGGTAAAGAGTATGGTGGACTGTGGTAGGAGGTTTAGACACAATGGGCGTAATTTGAAACAGGAGAGATTCAGGCTGAATGTAAGGGAAAACTTTTTCCGTGAGGAAAGTCAAGTATTTGAACAGGTTGCCAGGAGAAGTTGCAGAACCTCCACTCTTGGAGGTTTTCCCAACCCAGGTGGATAAAGCCCTAAGCAATGTGGTCTGACCCTGCTTTGTGTGAGAGTATGGACTAGCAACCTTCTGAGGTTCCTTCAAACCGGAGCTATCCTATGACCTAATGATTGTGGGATGTGCGTATATTCAAAATGAATGTGAGTGTTGCTCCAGCTGGCGTACCCATGGTGACTTTGAGGCAGATACTGTAGGTACAAATAGCAGTGCTGGACTTTAATAGCACCAGGCAACAAGGCAGCCTTGAAAGTGTCTGACTGTGATAAAGCCTTTTGTTAGGGTTAAAATTTTATTCCTTTTCTGGAATTTCATTCCCATGTCCATAAGGCAGACACTTCTCAGGTTCTGAAAACCCCGGCTTAATTTCTTGGCAGTACTTCCATGAAAAAAAAGATGTGATATGACTTCTTCCAGGCTACAATCTGCATAGACAAATGAGTTTTAAAATACCACTCATTTACCTAATGCAGTCTAGTACCCTGGGATAGCACTGGTCATGGTTGCTCAGTTGAAATAATTTCTGTGATTATGTATGGATTTGGAGTTGATATCACATAGAGATTAACAGTCTTTTGGGGGAATGACAATCCATTTAGGTGGATGTTGCAGCATGAGTCTGAGGTTTTTATATTTCTGCTTTTGTTGTTTACCTAGAGACATACCTTTATAGATGAGAACAATGGCACAAAAATACTACAGAAACACAGACTCTTAAGGACTGAGCTTGTAAGTGCTTACAGCTAAGAGCAGCTGCACTTACTGCTGGGAGTAGTCCAATTGATTTCTGTGAAATAACAGAAATCAATGTGACTACTCCCAGCAGTAAGCATCACCGGCCAGATTCTCAGCTATCTAAAACTGAAGACACCAGCTAAGAATTTTATCCAAACAACAGTAGTGAGTGTTAGTTTGCACCATTTGGTCTTTAATCTACATTTCTGAACTGATTTTATTTTTTCATTTATTTCGGTAAAGTGTGCTTTTTTTTTTAAATCTGCGTTTTGTCCCATGGGTGTACCAAGACAGGCTGCAACATATCATTGAAATATCCCAAATGTCCTAAGCGTAGGGAATTCATTAAAAACTGCTAAAATCTTAGTAGATGCTTCTGAGCATGCAGAGATATTCATATTGCTTGTGAACTTTCATCTTTATTCTTTCTTTCCTGAAGCTCACCAAAGGTCTTGCTTTTGAGAAATAACTAAACAGTATTTCACAGCAGCTTTCCAAACAAATTAACCTTTGGATTGAGACCAGGCATGGAAATATCCACCCCAGAGGAGAATTTTTTGAAAGTAATGAGCCCATGTGGACACTGGGTATACTGCAGTACTGAACCATAATCTTAACCAATGCACAACAGCAGAGATGTAATAGCACTGTAAGTCTTTTCATCTATACCTGTCTACAAAAAGCAGAGGAATTTTTACATGTGAGACAATGATATGTAGACATATTCCAGCCCATGTTATCACTGCTGCCATTTCAAACGCTATTGGCAGAAGCACAATTAGCTATGCTTATCTCTTTAAAAAAAAAAA
>VWZZ01004454.1:204318-228606 GCA_013399095.1 Psophia crepitans | reverse complement strand
CCCCCAACAACAACAAAACACTCAACAAGAAACCCCAACCAAACTTTTAGCAATTGCGGTATGTTTCTCTAACATCCAAACACCGAGACTTTTCAAAATTGGAAGGCACTTCATAAAATTGCCGCCAATGAATGAGATATATGTGGGAATATATTGGATATGAGAGAGGCCTGTGGTTCTGGAACAGCAAGTCCTAGACCCTGTCTGACTCCATATGTACTTTTCTAGCATGGTACCTACACAGTGGCTGCCACAGGTTCATAATATTCAAACTGAAAATGTAACAGCTGTAGCTGTAATGTGTTTCTACACATTATTTTTCATTTTCATGCAAGAAAGGGTAAAAACACAGACTGGAGGTTTGGAACTACACAGTATAAAAATATCAATTTGTACTGAAACATGAGGTTATTGATTGTGAAGCTAAAGTTTAAGCATGTAGTAATGACAAACTTGAATTAATGACACATTCAAGAATGCTGCTTCTAGATTAAGCATGTTTCATATCTTCCCCACAAGAAATTGTTCTAAGGACACACAGGACACCAGTGGCAGCATTCATATTATTTTCTGATATTTCGTGTTGGACTAACAGACATTTATTATGTTAACTACAAATGACATAGCACGTTGCTGTCATATTCCACCTAGCAGATGTGACTTTAAAGAGTCCCAAGCATAAATATTAAATATGTCATTAGCAATAAATCTGTATATTTCAGATATGAGGACCAACAGCAGCATTTAATTTGGACAGCAAACTGATTTAAAAAAAAAAAAAGAAATTGAAGACTAATATAAAAGTTGCATTATTTCCATTTTTTGTATAATTTATGTTCAACATGTTAAATATGAAATTGTTTCCAGGGCAAAATCCAAGCAGAGGAAAACTGAAGAGAAATTGTGAGGTGCATTATCATAAGCTGTCTTTTGTCTTGGTTTTACTTAATAGCAAGAGCGATCTTGATTTATGTGTGTATGGGAGAAAGTACAAATGTGTACTCAGTTTTAGGAGTGTGAAGCTAATTGTCTCCTACTGAAGTCAGCTTTTTGAAGTTAGCCAGTCTTAGGAATGTGTTTGCAAATTGCTGTGAAGGGCTACTTTTCAACCTGGAAGTAGAAAGGTTTTGCATAGGCATTGACCATAAATAGCTGTGATGTTACTATTGTGTTTATCTTGTTTGATTAAGCCTTATTAAAAGATAAGCAATAAAAATTAAGCATGAGATATTCTACCGTTGAATAGCATGGTCAGTTATTACCCCCGATGGAGTTGAAGTATCATTTTTACTTGTTACCTCAAGTAGCTAAGTTTTCTGCTTTTTGGTCAATTGACAAATACTGCTGACAGCCTGAGCTCTAGCCAATGGAGAGGGCACAGTAAGCCCTACTTCCCTATGATAGAACAAACCCAAGAACAGATTGGCAATGGATCGGCAAGAGTAGGAGAACTAACTGCGTTGCCAAAGGTCATCTTTTTCCCTTTGTGTCTGACCCTTCTCAAGCACGTTCCCCTGTTTGGGGTTCTGGCTGCCTGGGCCCAGGACCAAGGCCGTGCGGCTGGTGACAGTGAGGAGAGCTACCCCAGACAGCACGGTGGGGCTGCCCTGCTCGCCTTGTTTGCATATGGGACCGTGGGCACTGGCTGGTGAGGCCACTGCCCTGCTGACTGTGTTAGCTTGCCCTGACACCTCTCTGTGCCCAATAGTAAGCATATTGCTTTTACAACCACAGGACAGATTTGCATGTTTCAGGCATGCACAGAAAAATTAAAAGCAGATATTCTTTAAAATGTAAATGTGTATATATTCAAAAAATATCGCTTGTAGTCTGAGGGGAAAAAAAATCCCACACAATATTAATATACTCATCTCTATATCATAATTAATATCAAAAGTGATTATATGGAAGTTAGAGTAAGGATTTTTAAATAAGTTTTGCAAGAAATGTTTTGTATTAAAAGTTAAGAATATGCTGAAAAAGCAAATGCAGAAATATTATGTATTGAACCCATCGTTGGAAAGACATTCATATATGCTTCATATACATACATATGCATTTATTGAAGGAAAGATAATACACAGCGCATTTGCCATACAGAAAATAGTGAGCTATATGGTTAATTAGAATGCAGTGTAAACTTTAGAAGTATAGCTTTTACTTAAAAAATAAAAAACAAATCCTTGTAAGACTTGCATGAATTCAAGCAAGATTGAGTTGCAATTGCTGTGGGAATTCACTTGCTCTACTACAGCAGAGAGTTGTAAAGAACTTTGCAGAGTTGTAGAAATAGATTTATCAGGAAAGTTTTGCTGTAGATCCAACTACGACCTATCAACTGTCATGTAACCATTGGAAGAAACTAATCCAAAATGGCATGAACCTGAAATTTCCCATAGGGACTGAAATATTGAATGAAGGACTTCAAACAAAGGGTTTGTTTAAAATGGCACATTTCAGTGCCAGCAGCTGTTTTAAGTGAGTTTGGTTGGTTACTGAGATGAAGCAAAGGGTACTGGAGGAAAACTGCCATATAGTAATGGTGACAAGACTAAGAAGTATCTATCTTGTATTGAATTATGAACCTTACTGAGAAATGTAACAGGATGTTGGGAAGGTAAAGAGTTCTAAGTGTGTAGTAGTTTTATGCTGCTAGTTTGTGTTTTACATCATCAAGAACAACAAAGGACAGACTATTGAGATGAACAAGAATGTATTTTTCTTTGTCTAGTGTTGTCTCAAGAACTTTGCACATCTCAGCACACCACTGATTAAATTGATCAACAGAGAACAGATAGGTGTGAGAGGAATGCAACTGACTTGTTATTTTGTAGGGAAATGTTGTAAAACGAAGGCGGTAAATATTGTTGAGTATAGCTTGGGTAAGGTTTGAGGTAAGAAGTCTTTAAATCTCTACTTAGATTTAAAGAATAAATGATGTTGAAGTAGTTGATGCAGTGTCAGAATTTCAGAACACTTAGTATCTGTTAACTACAGAGAACTAACTGCTAGAGGAAAAAAAGAGAGACCTGGGTGAAAACATGTTTACGTTCTATCCATCATGAAGGCAATCTTGCACTGAGTCTTCTCCAAAAGTGTGTTCTCTGTATGATCAGTGAAATAGCACTCACACATCAAGTTAGTATTTGCTTCCCTAACAAAAAATGTACCCGAATTAGGATCTTATCACAAAATGACAGCTCAAAGCATTGTCTTGAAGCTTTTGATTGTTAGTAGAGAAATTACATATTAGTTTTCTCTGCTCACAAAATTCTGGCTTTGGGAGGGCTTCTAACAGATAAAATATGAAATCACCTTCAAATCATAGTGTGGAAATGACTCTTGTGCATCAAAGGTGTTGATGTGAAGAAGGGCACCAGTTTAAATCTGTTTGCTAGAAAATACTGCCTTGAGAATCACAGAATCACAAGGGTTGGAAGGGACCTCGAAAGATCATCTAGTCCAACCCCCCCTGCCAAGGCAGGGCCACCTAGAGCACATCACTCAGGAACACGTCCAGTCAGGTTTTGAATGTCTCCAGAGAAGGAGACTCCACAACCTCTCTGGGCAGCCTGTTCCAGTGCTCTGTCACCCTTACGGTGAAAAAGTTTTTCCTTACGTTAACCCGGAACCTCGTATGCTCCAATTTGTTGAGAGAAAATTCTCTCAACAGAAATTCAGAAGCATATTTGTGCATGTTTGCTGGACTCTTGATTTAATGCAAGCTGTGCAGTCTATATATTTCTCAGTTAATTTATGCAGCAGTTAGTGTTTGCAAAGGACTATGCTGTTGGAACAAAATTGTTTTCATTTCCCAGCTAAATTTAAATCTTTTGGAAAGCAAATCAGCTCTGTTTTCATATTTTTGAGGGGTGTAATAACACAAAGAATTTATATATTTTTCTAACAGTTACACTAACGTGATGATGTTCTTGTCTGGAAATCAGCACAGTAAGTGCCCATCAACAGATGTCTTGTAATTTTTCTCAAGAAGGATAGAATCAGCTGATGGTCTAAATATGTGATTCAGTGCTACTACGTACAAAATGGAGGTTAAAAGCAAAGGCTATAAAAAACTTTAATTTGCATTCTTTTTGAATGCAAAGTGCAAGTTTTTAACACATCTTGCATGTTAATTGTGTGATATTATCAGCAGAGCATGTAAGAAAACTGTAGCCAATTTGCTCTTAGTCTCCACAATGTACACTAGCTGGAATTTTGAGACTTTTGTCTGTATCTTCCAGTATTCAGTATAGTTTTTCTACTACTTTTAAGTTTTGAGACTAACTCTCTTTGACATGACAGTTAAAATTCTAGTGCTATATACTTGGTGACCCTAGTACTTTGTAACTTCCTGAAGGATTGAAATTAAACCTGGTCTTCCCATCAGTATTTTTGTTGGGCTCAGCATTTAAGGCCTTTTTTTTGATCAAAGAAATCCAGTAAACCCTGTTTCTAAGCTTCCAGTAAACATCTTTTTCTTCTTCCAAAGATCTTGTTTTGTTTTTAAAGTCTAGCAGCTATTTTGTAGGCCGTTTCAGACAGCAGACGTAATTTCATTACCTAATTCAATTCTAAATGCTTTATGTGTGAATCTACAGCAAATGCAATATTTTTCCCTGGCCTACCAACTTTGGGCAAAAGTGAATGTATATTCTACCAACCACCTGCCTGGCACCAGTTTTGATGATGTAATTCACATTGGTAATTTTCCTTTATTGCTTCTACTGTATTGCTTTTGGCTCATTGACTTGCATACCTAGAAGCATGCCAAAGAGCCCATATGGTTTATATTGCTATAGGTGTTATACCCAGGACAAGAGGAACCATATCTACACCCTTATCTAGCAGGTCTTCCCTAGAGTTTGGCTGAGAATCTCCATGCATTATTCTCTCTCACGGCTTTCAGGAACCCAGGTAGTTCTTGCAGAGGAAACAAACTAAGGCACGTGAAATGGCTTGTGAGTACTTGCTTGATGGTAATCTATCTTACAAGTAATTTTATATTTCTGTCAGTGCATTCATGCCGCTGGAATGTATCCTCACTAGTGGATCCTTATCTTACAATGAAACTGATTTGTGAAAATTAGTTTTAGAAAGTATGTCTTCTTATTCCAACAAGTTTCAGTCACTGGCAGTGCCACTATCCTCCTGAAATTGCTTACCTACAAACTTCTGTCAAAAGCCAGTAGTGAACAACACCCCTTCAGATGGTAGCTTTTCTGCAAGCAAATTATATTTTCAAATTATTATGGATTAAAATATCAAGTTTGAATGTTACTTGCTCATAGGTACAGAACACTTCTTGCACGGTGGTATGGAAATTTGCTTATAAACACATGCTGGGTTGACTGCTAGCCTATGGGTTAACATCTAGCAAATGTCATAGAATCACAAAATGGGTTGGAAGGGACCTCAAAGATCATCTAGTTCCAACCCCCCTGCCATGGGCAGGGACACCCTATGCTAGACCAGGTAGCCCAAAGCCCCATCCAATCTGGCCTTGAACATTGCCAGGGATTCAGGGACAGCCACAGCTTCTCTGGGCAAGCTGTTCCACTGTCTCATCACCCTCCATAAAAAATTTCTTCCTTATGTCCAATCTAAATCTACCCTCTTTCCATATAAAGCTGTTGCCCTGCGTCCTGTCACTACAGGCCCTGGTAAAACAAAACAAACCCTCCCAAAAGTAATCTATCAATTTATTTTAAAAGCATCCTTTATATATTGAAAGGCTGCAATAAGGTCTCCAGTTTGAACAACACTGTCTCAGACTTTCTTCACAGGAGAGATGTTCCACCCCTCTGATCCATTTTGTGGCCCTCCTCTGGAGCTGGCTCTAACAGATGTATGGCTTTCTAGTACTGGAGACCCCAGAACTGAATGCAGTACTCCAGGTGGAGTCTCATGAGAGAAAAGACACTTGTTCATTGCCTGGCTAGGATATAACTCTGTCCAGTCATGCCTGTCTGATTTTCAGTATTTTTAAGATCAGGCAAAAGCTGACAGTAAGTTTAGGAGGAATTAGAGAAGCTGTTGTCCTACTTGTGTTTATGAAAAACAAGAACCCATTACAGGGATCCTTAAAGGTGAAAGAGTGCTTCCTGAAAGAGGAGCATGATAACATGCTTGATCCTTATTCTGGAAAGCAAAAATCAATGTATGGGTCTTGACAAAGGATTTGGTTTCAGATAAGATCTCTGTAAGCATCCTATAGTCAGATCTGCTGGGATGAAACAAGCTTTCTTGACATTGAGCAAAAAATAGCTACAAAATTGTCGCCCCATTTTTCTACGTCTGCCTCTAAACCAATTAACTGTTTTGTCCTTCTTGCTTAGAGTAATGTCAATTTATTGCTGCTTTAATTCTTATTTTGTATTGAGTGATTTCAGCCTTCTGAAACCTTGTTACTCCATTCCAAAGGCAGTCATAGGATCACAGAATGGTTTGGGTTGGAAGAAACCACAAGGATCATCTAGTTCCACCCCCCCGCCATGGGCAGGGACACTCACTGCTAGACCAGATTGCCCAAAGCCCCATCCAACCTGGCCTTGGACACTTCCAGGGATGGGGCATCCACAGCCTCTCTGGGCAACCTGTTCCAGTGCCTCACCACCCTCACAGTAAATCTATATTATCTATATTATGTTAATCTATACATGAGGTAGAAGTTGACTTCCACAATATTCTGTATCCTAATATGGGATCTAACAAACCAAGGAAGTAGTGGTGTATTTTTCCACTAAGATCTCTGGTAAGATTTAGGGTCTCGGTTTGGGAGAGCCGTATCTCAGTAGCAGGTGTTAATAATTTCTTGGCATGTGACAGAGCGTGAGCAAGAACTTGAGAGTGTCACAGTAAACCCAGCACTAACAGATGTATGGACAGATCACTTTTAATTCCAAAAGCAACAGCAAGACTTTGCTTAGCTGGGAGTAACCAGTAGCTTTAGCTACATATCTTATTCATGCTTTTCTGACATCTGTCATATTATATGAAAATAATTTTGACAATTTTATATGGAAGAATTATATACATATGTATATATATTTTTTTCCTCTTCCCTGGATGATTTCTTTTTATTTGTTTGGCTCCTGCCAGAGAGAAATCTCCTCCTGATCTCCCTTTTCAAAATAGAGTGGAGCAGTATCTTTCCTGGAGACAACCCAAGGGGTTTAAATTTGTGGAGCTGTTAGGGAAAAACCTATGATGCTACTAATTAAACATACCTAAGTACGCTTGTAGCTTGGTTTAGAGAGCTGAAACTTATATAATAATTCTGATTTAGTCTTCCACTGGCAAAATGCTTTTATTATATACAGCAGCTTTTCTGATTATGGCCTTAAAGCGTTGACTTTTTTGTGTAAAGCCAAGTCTTCTGTTTCTGGTCTTAATTCTTTCTCAAATCTTTGGCACATTATTTCTCTGTCACTTCTGCCTTCGAGTATGGCAAATCTTTATTCAGTTACCTCTACAAAATTCAATCTGATAATGTTAACCAAATATATGGGTGTCAATTTATTATAAATACATGTAATAGTAAACTTCTTCCAATAATCCTTCGGTTTCTTTCAAACCTTGTATACAACTTCAAAAATTCTAGAGGATTCTTATGCCTCTTTCTCATTTGAATAACTTGTTTGTATTAGATTTATCTAATGGACACTCTATTCATAATATTAATAAAGGGTTTGGGAAATATTTTTAACATGTTAATACTTTAAGGAATTGTTTATTAGATAACTCACTATGCATTTCCATACATTATAATTTAGCTTTATGTAGCTGAAAAAAACATTTAAAAAAATCGGAGTGACTTGAGATGTAATGAATGTTCTGTGTGATTGTAGTTTAGAGATTGCTTAAAGCAGGAAAGTAACCATTCTGACAGCACTTCAGTCCAAATGATTTTTTTGAGGTGATTTTGAAGGAAAAAGAGAGGAAAATTATAGGGATTGAATGAAAGTACTTTCTGCACAGGGTGAGACACATACTCATCTCATGGATGTCAATAACAAATTTGCATTAATATTCTAGTACAGTGGCTGTAATTTAATTGATGAATAATAATTGCAAACCTCAAGGTGAACTTTGAAGTTATAGCCTTCTGACCAGTAGGGAGAATACAACCAGCTGTGTCTAGGTTGGTATGCTTTGGTCTCATTGCAAAGAATATGATCACAAACCAATACATTGTAGAGCATTAAAACAAAATTTTACCATTTAACATTTCTGTGTCTGCACATAGTAGCGATGTCCGAAGGCAACGTTTGTACTTGACATTCCGTTGTGCCAGATTCTTAGAAAACATTTGTGAACTCATAATTTATTGCATAGACTGCATAATTCATAAATCAGTGGACAGCTGTGAAACTATTCATGGAGCCTAAATAGAGGTGGCCTACATTGTACTTGTGAAAGGATAAACACTGAGATTTAAATCAATTTGTGAACCTGTTTCAGATATAAGCAGAAACCATGTGTAAACAAGAACTTAGAGCTTTACAAATTAGTTGAAGATACTTTCCTTTCCTATTTTGCCCCTGGTTTTACAAGAACTTTTCCTTTCCTGGAAGGACTAGGGATACTAAAAAGATTCAAGATAACATTAGAAGTTCTGTTCCTTGCTTTCATTCAAAACTTTGTCATACAAAGAAAATGCAGATCACTCTGCCTGTGGAAGTTAAGAAGTTATTGTCCCCTACACACAAATATAGGAAGAATGGACATTTCACCCCAGCTAGATTTTAATTCAGATTAGTAGCAGTCAAGAAATAACATGAAAAATCAAAAGTTGAGTCTTTCCAAGAGAAACCCATTTGCTTCCCCTCTGCTATGGTCTAAGGAAGCTGGCTGCCATCCCCAGGCTCATGGGGAAAAGACGCATAACTTCGCACCGTATCGAAAAGACAACAATATTACAGGATGCTTTTAGCTTGATAGTGAATGATGACCTGAATTTCTTGAAAAGAAATACTTGAAAAGTATTAAAATAATTAATAAAATTCTCATGTAATCTCAAATGTAAGTAAAACATCCTAAAATTTTGAAAAGGTTTGTGTGGTGTGTATTGGCTATAGGTAGTGGTTTAGATAAGTTGCACCAAATTTTCATTCTGATAGCTAACCTTTATGGTACGTTTTAATTCGATTGAGGTGCCAGGTAATTAAAATGAGCCTCCATAGCCTCTGGGCTGCCTGCCAACTGCTGTACAAAAATGGCATCGCCAGAAGCTCCTGCTTCAAAATTAGAGAAAAAGACTGTTTCTGAAAGAGTCTGTTCACTGAGCAGAACACAAGCAACTTGGAAAAGGTAAAAGGTCACTTTTAAAATGAGTAGGTTTTCATATTTTACCCAAAATGTGGACTGTTGGACCTTAAGTACTGCTAGGGTAAAATTTTGGAAATAATTTCAATTAATTTCAATTAATCCCAAATTAAGTAATATTCCTAGTCTAATTTAGGACAAACAACTTGTACCCACATGTGAAACCAGTTTTCCCAAATCATCTAGTTCACATTCAATAACCTGGAAGTCTTGTTTGGTGCTGAATGGGAAATGCCTGACAGGTAGGGACCAACACTGCGTGCCTTCTCTGTTCTGACTTTTGGTGGAAATGACAGAAATTGCTTTTGAGTTTAGGATCCAAATCTCAAAAGTGCTTATCTTCAGTGAACCAGAATTGTCCTTTGTTTTATATAGCTATTTCACCTAACATTTACCCACCTGAGGAGCTACTTTTCCTTCTCAGTGTTTACTTTGCTAGCCTAAATAAGCAAAGCCCTCTGTCTCTTCTTATGAGATACCTATTCCTCTGATGTGTTCCATGTTCCAGCCTGAATTAATAATCTTTGAATACAGTGTTCAAAAAGATGCGTGATAGCTCAGATGAGGTCTCGCTTGTGTTTTGAAAAAAGTACTTTTATTTATTCACCGTTCTATTCTTTGCCTGAAAGACTGAAATATGATAAGGCTTGCACTTATTTTTTTTATGGCCCTGTTATTTTGGGATTCTTTCATCTTGTGGCTAACATGTTTGTCTTCCTCTTCCTCAGCAGTTCCTGCTCAAGATGCTAACTTACTGCAGAGATTCTGGCTATTAGTCTCCAAGGCCATGACTTGCACTTGGATTTAGTTGCATTTCTAACATTGCTTTCCTTGAAGTAATCTGAATTCTCTGTGGTAATATGATGATTCTTCTCTTCACTAATCCTTCACAAGTTTAAGTCATCAACCAATCTTGCAAGAACGTTATCTTTTGTTACCTTCATATTTGCAAAAAAATTTTAATAAATAATTATTAATTAAATTTGGAATCTCCCTCCAGTCAACCTGTTGCCATCTTCTTTTCTTAGCAGCAAGCTGCTGCTTTCTCTGTTCTCAATTTCTTTATGAAACGGAAAATACTTTTTCTCTTTGATTTTTTTACAGGATGTGGCTCATCTAGATTTTTGCGCTTCTCACTTTATCACTACATTTTCTGGCCTTAAGACAGAATGTTTGTTGGTGTTAAATACTTTTCCAACATTCCTTCAAAGTGCTTTTAATTTTTGCTTATACTGCTTATTTTTCATGCACTTAGTTTTCACTTTGTGCTTTCAGCTCTTAAGGCATCCATTCCTAGATTACAGTTGATACTTTTCTAGAATATATCACTAGACAGGAAAATTAATGATTTTTAGCTTCTTATTCACAGTTATTTTGCCATAGAGAACGCCTGGTATGTTGCCATACAACTGACACTAAATCATTTTTAAACCATTGATGAGGCTTCTTCCTGTGCTTTAGTCTATCATACAATGCCAAAGGTAAAATTTCTCATTTAATCTTATTACTAGTGCCAGGGGATTAATGTCAGGTGGCACTTGTGGTGACAGAGGAAAGATTAAAAAATAATTCCATTAAACCCATCTACTGCATTTGATATTTGAACTGTTAATAAGAGGGATTACCTTCTTTGTAGGCCGTGGTAAAAATAAGCTCAGCATAATTGTCTCATGAACCAAAGGCCTCCTTACTTCTAATACATGAAAGATTCTCTGATTAAGACATTCATTGGGAGTTTAGTCATATTAGGCTAATGGGAAAAGATCAACATAATAGTTCACTCATTTTCTGATGATGAACATTATAGGTTTTCTGAAAGTATATAAACATAATTAAAGCATACTCCCTCTTAAATTTCCACATTTCCATACAGTTTGTATTATGTTATTTCTTCAGTCCAATTTATCAGAAGGGAAAAGTCCAAAATATAAATAAAAACAATTACAAGAGCCAAAATTATTAACAAAAAGGTTCATCTTAATTTCATTTTCTTCTTCAGTAATTTGCTGCATTATCATTTTCCCACAGTAAGAAAAAGCAGAGGCTTGAAGGTCTTCTAGCAGCTCTCAGGCATTACATGCAGGTTTACAGCTGGAAGTAATTTATTATAATTTCTCTATCTGGAAAATGAACAAGAAGTACTAGACCTGTGCGATGAAGTAGGCCCTAGATTCAGTCCAATGTCTTTTTTTATCACATTCATACTTCTAAAAGAGGAGTATGCTGTTAAATCATCTTTGTGCAAATAGACCCTTTACAATAAAGCTAGCTGTGTCTTGGGTCATGCTGTTCCTTGGTACACATGCTTATTTTATTATCTGTAAATGTTATAATGCAGTTTAAAAAGTGTTTTAAAATGGCTTACTCTGTGCTGCATTTAAGAAGCCCTTTCAAATGTCGAAGACATTAAATAATGCTGTAATCAAATAATAGAAAACATGTATCTGAAAATATCAGGAAAATTAATTAATCTTCCATTTATGTTAAGATATATTGGTTTTTTGTTTATTAAAAATCAAGAAAAGGTTTGACACGGAAGGGTGTAAAAAAAGTGCCAAGTGTTACTCTCTGTTTTAGAGAGCGCTTCAGTGTGAGCTAAACCCTTAAATTTCAGGCACCTATGCAGCAAAATGAGTGGACAGAAAAGTGTGCCCAAACTCTGTTAAGTTTGACTTGACTAACAGAGGAATACAACATGGGAATTTCAATGTCAAGATGTCAAGACCTATAATGAAAATATGGGTATTATAAATTATTGTGTTTGACTTCCATACCAAGCAAATTTGTATGATTAAAAAGTAGCATTAGTCAATACAGGGATATCAGTTTTTACAAAATGGAAAAAAATAAACCAACTTCTTTTAAAGGAAGTTGCAACTCATAAATGTGAGCTATTTAAAAAGAACTTTTTTTTTAAAAAGAAAGGAAATAAACACATGGATAACACTAATGTCAATGAATCTGGATTTACAAAGTGTTTTTTACAAGATTGTTACCAAATTTTCTGAAATAGGAGGGAAAGCCACCTTGTTAATTAAAAACTGGTAAGGAGAGAGAAAGTGAATAAATAGTGTTTTACAATAGAGGGAGAAAACCAGTGGGGATCTACAGTTAAGTCTATGCTGTTTATAAATCGGGTGAGTAGAGCAGTAAGAAAATTTGTTGATACAAGACAGTCAAAACCAATATGGCTACAAAAGCTGCAAAGTGAACTTGAGTACTGAGAAACTGAGCCAATAATATGGCTGCTGAAAATCACTGTCAGAATTAATAAATGCTCCTACGCATGGAAAAAACCGACCCTGTAGTATAGTTGCACTGTCCTTGGACCTACTAGCACAAGGAGTTCTCAATTGATTAACACTCAGAAAAGAAGATTTGTTAGAAAATGTCAGTTCCATCCCTAGTGGTAATCAAAAGGCAGTGGTACTATTAGAATTATTGGGAAAGGTATGGAAGGTAAAGCTAAAACCATCTTTACAGTAGGATGCATGCATACTTGCTATTCTGTGCTATTCTCATTGCAGAGTTTTTAAGAGAATATAGCAGAACTAGAAAAAGTACATGATAAGGAGAACTGGAAGACTGGGATAGTCTTCCATGTAGGAAGAGCCTGAACAGAGTAGACTTTTCAACTTAGGAAAATCAGGAAGAGAAAGTTGATTTGAGTGACATGTATTAGAAAAAAGGGTAATTAATAATTGTTCAGTTTTTAGAAATGAAAGGAATTGAAAGATTTGAGGTGAAACTTTCAGGGAATAGGTGTAAAAGAAACAAAAAAGTACGTAACGTACCTTCAGCATTGGAAGTCATTAGCATAGGATGGTTTCGGGTCCAAAAATATAAATGGATTTAAAGCAACTGATTAATTCAAAGAAGATTTGTCAAGAAATATGAAGTGCAATGTGGAAGACACAATCTGTTCTTTAGGAAGCCTCTTACACATTACAAGTTTCGAACGGGTTGTGGTTATGTACCCGATTTTCATATACTTTACCCCAAATATCTCTATCAGACTTGTTTTGCTGGGTTTCCTTCAGTTAATCCCAGACTCTAATTCACCGAGTCTTAAAGCAGAAGGCCAAGTGAGTACAGGAGTTCTCACTTCTCCATGTTCTTTCATGTTATAATTAGTCATAATCTGTTTAGAACTCTTCTAAACTTCTAAAAAACTCTTTGGTGACACAACTTTAGATCACAAATGATCAACAAATGAACTGCGGTTCTAAATATTTAGTTGTATATTATGTTTTGCCCTGAATAAAAGCCAACCCACAACATGTTTTATGACCCATCATTGGATGTTCCTTGGGAGCCCTCATTGCTGTAAAAGGAAGACTTAAATAACATTGTTAGTCCAGGATTAACTACTAGTCTTCCTCCTTTCTTGTTGCAATGAAAACATTATTATTTCATCACTGCTTAGGAGAGACTAATGAACTGGCACAGATGCTAGTTTTATATCTTATTATACTTCTGTTGAAGAATGAGTAAAATAGAAAACAGATTTTTTTCATGCGCTATAACACAGCAAAACTTCCAGCAAATAGGTTTTTTTTTAATCCATCAGATTCCAGGCAGAGTTTCCAGATAGCATTTCCACTATGTTTTATCTCTCTTTTACCAGAACATCTGCTTCTCAGTTCTCAGTAGGTGTTTTGTTTACCATGCATTCTACCCTGATTGCCTAGTCAAGAGTATGCTTCCCAATGATTTACGTGACTGAAACTTAGACTACTGTGGTAATGAGGACAAATACCACAGACCTTTTACTGTTGGAAGCTATTTGTTCTTGTTTTTAAACAAATGTGGTTTATTTGCACTTGCAACTTGTTATGTGGCTGTTTTCTTGAAACATGCTGTACCTGAGTTTATTGGCAGGAATATTTGGGGAAATGTCAGAGGGGGAAAAATAAACTAACAACAAAACCAAACAATAAAAGAGTAGGAAAAAATGTAAGGGAAGGAAATGAGAGCATCCACTTCTAGAAGAGGGCAACTGATCCATGAGAGAGTCTAAAAAAACTGCGTAGAGCAAGAAAGCAGTATTCAGGATAGAAGAGCCAAAATGTTTTGCTGTGACTCCGTTGGATAATGACTTACATTAGTAAATGCAACTATATCAACTGGAAATACAATTCTAAAATGTTTGTTGCCTCTGAGAGAAGAAATATACCATACAGTTATTATACTCAAACCCACTTTGTAATTTCAGATTTCAAAGACTCTTTGTAAAACTAACAGCTAGTGTTTTCAGAAATACAGTTAGAGGAAAAAGCATAATGAATAAATTACTGGATAATTCTACCTGATGGAAATTTGAGGGAATTGTGTTGTGCTGTACCTTGCTGCACATATGTGTTAATTTATAGCGCTATGTGAAAGAGAGTGCAGGCCCATAGTGTACGAGCTTGGTTGAAAAAAAAAAAAAAAAAGAGCAAGGTAGTAAAATAAAAAAAAAAGGTCAATCTTAGTTTTCCTAATAAGTTGTAAACCTTGTCCTTGAGGAAGGATGATGATGCTGTCTCTAGCAATCATTTATATAAACCTATTCAGAAATTGAAGCAGCTCTTATTGAAACTACTCTTAACATTAGGAAGCTGTTCCAGAATTTTATACCTCTGGTAATTAGATACTCCGTTAATTTTCAGTCTCAATATTTCAATGACTGGTTTCTTATTCTTCTGTAGTAATGTGGATACTGGCATTTAGTTTTTCTAGCTGTTTTTTCCTTCCTCATGTTTACCCTTCTCTCACTTGTTTTTATAGAAAATCATCTATTACCATAACATCAGTCTTAATTTTGCTCAACTCTACAAATCATACTATTTTAATATGATTTGTGAAGTAGATAATCCAGTTCTATGCTCATAGCAATTGCTTTTCTCTGTATGTATTCCAACTTGAAACCATATCTTTGAGGACAGAAGACCCAAATAATATTTCTGACATCCAAATGTCATATTTGGATGATATCTCACCTGTGACTTATACAACAAGTATTGATCTTCCTTACCCCTTCTGGAAATATTTTGCCTGATAAATTCAATATCCTTTTCCAAAGCAGACTTACAGTGATGATTCATAGTCATTCTGTGACAGAGTAATATCAGTGATTTGCTGCAGATGAATGTTGGTTTTTTACAGAAATTTTATCAGTCCTGAAATGCATGATATTGCATTCTATATTAATGGTATTTTATTCCATTTTCTGTATACCAAATCAAGTTATTAAATTCTTTTTGATTTTCTGTTTCTCTGTATTGGTAATACTTTATCCAAACTATTTTTACTAACACTCTTCTTTTTGGAGTATTATCAGTGTAAATATGTAACAGAATCGGGTCCAAGTTGATCCCTGAATAACTTGATTCACCGCAGCCCTTTAGCCTCAGCAGTACAACTTGTTTCCCTTTTCCATTTAACCAGAAATCTCTGTTCTGGTAGGCAAAATAGGTGCTGAGCTTTGAATGATGCCAAATTAAACTTAAGTGTGCACTGAATCTGAATTTTCTTCTAATATTAATAATGGGAACAAGAAGAGAAAGTAAGGTGAATTATGACAAAAGGACGGAACTATAAGTGGCAGTGATCATATCAGTCTGAGTTTCGTGCTCAAACAGCTGAAACTCTGAATGATCTGGTGCTACTCCAGATCTGAGAAGCATGCTTCACCTGCACGTATTGGTCATATTTACAGAAAATTCATTTTGGGCTTTGTCAGCCAGATTATTAAAGGTTCATGTTTCTCCAATACTAATAAAAGTTTATTTTCTAGATGTTGTGCAGTGTATTGATTAGTCTGAAAATGCAGGGTGGTTTGTTTGAATTTTTTCATTAGCTAAAATAGAAGGAAGTGATGTATAGAAATATTATTCACTAAGACTAGTCTTGTGAGCTTAATATTGCTTTTACAACTGATCTTTTATTTTTAAGTCCATTGGGCTTGATAGATTTTTGCCCTCTCCATTAATGTTTGACTGTGGTGTTTCTCTGTGTTTCATGTAAATAAAAATAGCTAATATAAGTTACTATAATTACATACAAAGCAGAGTAAAGAGGGAAGATGATGATAGTCAGCAGGTAACAAGGCTTTCATAAGATCTGGTAATGAAAGGTCATCTAACTCAAGATAGAACTGTGTGTGTGCATACACCAGGCAAGGTGTGTATGTGGAGTCGCACTGAACCTGTATTTGATTTGCTTCTATAAAGGTTAAACAACCTTACACTGCACTGCTCCTCACAGCAGGCTGCCAAATATTTGGAAATACCAAAAAAAAAAAAGTGCATTCATTGCAAAAGGCGATGCTGTTAATGTAAAAATCAAAAGAACATCTGTATTAAGCCAGCCTCGCCTAGCCCAGTATCCCCTATGTGACTGTAGCTAGTTGTAAGGGAAAGAGCACAAAAAGTAAGTGTTCCATGATGCTTTCCCCAAACATTCCGTCATCAGATTCTCTCCTAGAACCGTTTCTCCTAATCCAGCAGTGATCAATTTACAGTCTTTTGTTTGTTTGCTAGTTAAATGGAGGCCGTAGCCTCACTTGAAACATCTTGGCAGCATGAGATACTCTGAAGTTCTCTTACACAGTTTCCTGTGACAACTTCTCCTGAAATTCTGGAATTGACATTTTGAAAGAAGCTCGTCTGCAAGGTATGACAAGACTAAAAATACCTGCAAGAGAAATGATGTTGGCTCTCATAATCCTATTTGTGTGCAGCTTCTTCAAAGTTTAACATTGAGCACCACCGAGTATTTTGTTAAGGAAGACCTACAGGGAATAAAAATCAAGGGAAGGCATGATGGAAATCTCATACGGTGCAGGAAAATAACTTTACAATCCTATTCATAAATTCCAATAGTTTCATTTTGTGAAGTTGAAACTAAGTGAAGCGGCAGCTAGGGTTCTGTGGACAGCCTTGACTCAAGCTTTCTGATCTTCAAATTAGAAGACAAAACAGTAATACATTCCCACTATTTCTGCCAAGAGTCTGAACCAGATTAATTTTCTTTTAATGTAAATGAATGGCTTCCTTTTTAGCAACAAGGATCTACAAGGCTAAGGCTGAAATTCTAAAAAAAGACTCCTGATTTTAACTCAGGAAACTGACTTCCTAGTGATGCAGATAAAGTGTTTTGACTTTTTCAAAACTGACTACTTACCTTTAGTCACCCAGCTTTGATACTATTTCTCAAAGACCATCTGTATCTATATGTTTTTATAATAATTATAAGAAAACTTTTACAGAATCATTCTACAATTTTCCAGACATCAGGAAGCAGAACAAACAATGGCACCAGAAATAGACTTCAGGCAGTCTCTATATTTCATGGTTACTGTCACTTCCTGTCCTTACCCAAGGTTTCTTCAGGTGACCTTGATTCTGCTCTGGAGAAAGAACAGTCATCACTCTCTCATTTAGGCTCTGCTGTGCTGCTTTTTTTTTTTTTTTTAATTTAGGAATCCATTCTTAATCCATATCAAAGTATCCCTTGCTTTTCTCAAGTTGGGTAGGGTAGCAGTTTAGAGGTTTTTAGTAACTGAAAATAAACTACTTTTTTTTTATGTGCTTCTAGGTTTTGGGGTGTCTTCTCCCTTGTTGGTACAAAAAAGCCTGTTGATATAATGCCAGTATGCAGAATCAAAGTTACTCCTGTTTCAAGGCTGTGTATGTACTCAGGTGTTGATGCATCTGAGCTCTTACACCTGTCAGTGAATTTTTCCTCGCAGGGCTATCAAAAATTACTTGCATTTCCTTGAGTTGGGGGAAAAAAAATGAAGTTTTGCGAGATTATCACAAAGTGGCAGAGGCTGGGACAGGACCAAGTCCAGGACTTCAATGTGCTGATGTCCAGCTTTCCCTGGCAAGGTTACAGACAACAGTATGTGTTTCCCACGCTTTTGTCTATTAAGAATGTTTTGAGGTTTGAGTTGGTACTGTGTATCTCTTTACTTACGTTTTCTTATATGTGAGTTTAACACTTTGATTGGCACAGAGTCTTTAAGTTAAGAAACTTGAAAGCTAAGTAGGAAAGATTATGCTGTCTCATGAATAACAAATGAAGTGTGACAGGGAAGCACATTATCTTTTAAATTGCACGTAACTAATTTGTTAATTACAGTCAGAAACAATGTTGCTACCTTAGTTTAAAATCCCCAAATAAATCTGGGATTTACAGACAAAGTTTAATATGTGACATTGCTAAATAGCCCACTGAGAAGAAAAATCTGCAGCATTTGGCCCAGAATTTAAGTAGGACTTCTTTGTTTCCTGGCCTGTTTGGAATATTTGTTAGCAATTATACTTATATTAACACCCAGGGTCCATTCCAGAACAGTTTACCATTGTGCTGGCTGTGGTAAAAAGAAATGGCCTTCCCACATGCAGTTTAGAATCTAATATAGGTAAATTCTGAAATTTTTTTTTTTAATAAAGAAGATGAAAACAATAGGGAAAGACAGAAGGGTATTGTCCTTGGACACAAAAAAAAAGCAAAATGCTTTCTAACCTTAAATTATACTCTATAAAGCATGTTGATCTAAGTTTTATACCAGCTTTAGAGTTGGTGAAGTCAACATTGAGACCTTTCTCAATTTTCTCCTAGCTCATGAAATTGCATGGAGGTTCAGGTTTGTAAGCAGCATTACATTGTTTTAATGAATTTAACCTGATGCATGCAAATAAAGATACCCTAAGAACTCCTTGTGACTCTAAAGTTCTATTTATTTCTGTATTGGTACAATAGTGCAGAGTTCACTGAGAAATTTTCAATTATTTCTTCAGACTGCTTTTGGTGTAACTTTGTTCTTAGCCATCCTAAGCATAGAATACGCACTCTTCTAGTGACCTCAGTCCTCAGCTAAGTCATCCCTGACTTTGCTAGGTAATTTCTAAAGGAAGTACCGAGTTCTTATCACTTTCTGATTGTTAAGCTACATATTTCTTTCAGAGACTTCTCTGTTGGAGGTCAGACTGTGAATGAATAATACAAAACCAGCAGCAGTATAGGAACAGTGCTACATCTTGTCATGTGGTAATTTGGGAGGGGAATCATGACCACTTCTGTTTGAGATTCCTATGATTCTACTTTTTCAGTTTTGCAACCTAATCTGTTTGGGTGTTTTTGTACAGAGTAGTCAGTTTCTCTGGTCCTTTGATTTCTTTCCTGCTGCAGTCCTTTGCCATGGAAAAAACTTCAGAAAGTATCTGCAAAATCATATTTGACACTTAAAATTTCTTTGTCAAGGTGTCTTAAAAGCTTTGACCTTTGTTAGTACGTTGGTGAACAGTCATTACAGCTTAGTGCTTTAATAGCTGTCCTGCTGTCTTAGGCTCTACTTGTATAATGTTTATATTGTCCTTTTTTAAATAATGAATTCACTGGGATTAGTTATATTCCCTAACTTTAAATCCAGTATTGTTTTTCATATTTTAATATGACTGCATATAGGTGTAGATTATAGCTCAATTTATTAAAATATTGTAGCATGATTGAAAGGGTTTTAAATAATTAAATAGAAGAGGAAAATGAAAAAAAGTATTTGATACTTAAAAAATTTTTAAATACAGAAATCTTAAATGAATATGCAGAAAATATAGCAAGACCTGTCCTGTGAAGGTACACCTGGTTCTGACTTTATTTTGAACACTGTTCTGATAGGGTGGATATTTACTCTTGCAGGTGGATAGCATAACATGGATTGGAATCAGATGCTTGTTGCCTTTCCAAATAATGAGGGAAGAGCATTGCTTCTTTTAATACAAGAAAAATGCGTAAATAATTTCCTCAGTAGTGGACACAGCAAAATCTCCATGGACTGTCTCATATGGCAACGTTTCCTTAGCAAGTTTTTTTTTCCGTGGGGGGGAAGAAAACCAGAAAACAAAAAAACCCCACCCAACCAAAGTTCAAAAATGAGTCATAGCTATGAGAGATGGGGACTGCTCATCTGTGAGGCTGAGCTTTCAGGAGCATCTAGTAATTATTCTTGACTCAAGAGAATTTTGGAAGTTGGAAAATGTGCTTGATATTCTAAACCTGTTAACTAAAAGGCTTTTCTTCACTGCAGGTTATTCTCAGGTAAGCTAAGACCTCTTTGAGCTTAATTTATTTGCTTAGGCCGAGAAGCAAAATATGTTCTGATACCTACAGGACTTTGAAGAACCCCATTTTGGAATAGAGGGGGAGTAAACTTAAGGCTGAGTTTCCTCAAGGATAGGATAGGACAGTTCAAGGAGATGACAGGGTGATTGTGGAGGCAGCTCATCCTAAGTGCCCTAGAAACATGTAATGTGGTAATATAGTAATAAAGCTGTAATGGCAGAGCCCAAAGGTGCCTCTAGTTCAGGTTCAGTCTCTGGCAATATCAGGATTTAATATGCAGTGAAGAATATAAGAACAGGCAAGCATCAGGTAAACGCCCTGCATGAATTCTGTCCTAGCATCTAGAGATGTTTAGATCAGGCACTTGCCAAATTAGGAGTGACGCTTTGGCATCAAATAACCTTGTATGGATCTTTATATCATTAGTTTGTCCACATAAACTTTTCAGTATCTAAAAGATCCTGCTGAAAATTGTTCCAAAACTTAACTGTCTTATGTGGAGAACTTCCATTTACGTATTTTAAGCTTGCTTTCCACCAGTTTTTTTGATGACATCTATTCTCTTACATTGGAAGAGACGGTGAACCACTGTTCTGTCTGGGTTTGACAGACTGCTGTAGATCCTTTTCTTAATGGTTTTCTAGGGCAAACAGTCATTATTCAGTTGAGCTGTCTCTCCTAAGGAAGCTGTTCTCTGTGTGTCTTTGACTATTCATCTCATCCTTCCCTGGTTCTTTACCAGTTGTTTTCCTTCTTGAGATGGGTAGTACTTGCTTTAGATGAGTACAGATATTGCTTTGATTAACTTACTGGCCCAGTTTGGTGGTACGAAGTTTAGTAATTTTTACTGTTTCAATGCTTCTTGGATAATATTCCCCCTTTTGAGCCTACAAACTAATGCTTTTATGATCTATCTATTAAAGAATAACGTTGAAAAGAGGAGGCTGGGCAAGAAAACCTTCTTTTGACCCTTTCCTATTGATTTTTTTTTTTTATTACACATAGGGCATATACACACACATATGAATACACACAACCTGCAATGATCACTAATACTCAATCTTAGTGCCTGCATAAACCAAAAAGTCTATTGCTTTGCAATTCCAATGTTCAGCAAACTGAAAGAAACTTTTTGTTCTTTTTTAAATTAAGGAAACCCCCCAGGAAGATTAAACTTGTTCATTATAGGAGATAATTCCCACAAAACCCCCACAGATTCCAAACCTCTTTAGAATTTTTCTTTAAAACAATTTACTTTCTGTCGTGGAATAAATGAATGTAAATGTTTGTTTAATTATGCTTACTCATTTAATTGAAAAGTGAAAAAAAACTTCACATGGATTGGTAGTCCCTACAAATGAACTGATCAAAGCATGATTATACTTCATATTAAATGATCATTCCTGAAGCAAAAGCTGTTACAAGAACAATCGGAGAACAGCCACTTCAAGAGATATGTGATGAGATACATAGAGAACAGTCTGTTTAGGTAGGGTTTTCCTATCTATTGGAAACCGTGACCAAGATAAATGTGATTTTTCTGCATAAGGCTGATCTAAATTTATTTCCATACAGGGATTAGAAAAGGTTTTCTGCCTTGAAGTTTACTGATATTTCAAAATGAGAAAAATGTTCATACCATATGAATTCTAATCTCGTAAACAGTTGAAAAAGAGATACATGACTTATGTCTAGCAAAACCAGCTTCTTTTCCAAAGCCAAATCCTAGGCAAAGTTGAACGTGTTTTGTGGAACAGACTGAATGAAAGATTATTTTTGGTTAACATGAATTGAATGGTCTTGCTTCACTTAAATTTCCTAATGACCTGCGTTTGACTTGAGCAAAAATATCTATGCTGATTTTTAGTTTGCGAAGACAGGTGTGGTGTTACAGCTCAAATCTAGATGCTGTCAACATCTTCTCAGTAAAACACTCAGGTTTCAAAGCCTTAATTTCAAATATTTTAATTGCCAATAGTTAAAAACTACCTATTTCTAAGGGATTTGGGGGGATTTTTATGTTTATTAGTTTATTATAAGCTGTTAAGGTGACCTGATGAGCACAGTGAAGAAATTAAACACACTAAAATTAAACCTATATGGAGAACAATTATTTCTTGGTTTTGACAAGAGCAAAATGAATTTTCAAACTAATCAAGACTATGCGATCTGGGATTAGAGAAATGAGGGAAGGGATTTTCTCTAGCAGTATATTTAACAAAAGGTTAGAGATGAAGTAGTAGTAGAAAGAAATTCCAGCGCTGAACAAAAATGACTTTTATGGTAGACCAACAACAATTATTGTTCTTTAGGAGGAAGAGAACTCCACGAAATCAATATTACTTTAATCTCTTTTCATATTCAGTCTTCTGTTAGTATGTTATTATAATTTTTCATTAAAGTTTCATAGCTTTGTCATTATATATTTGCATGATACCTGTACTTCAATTGTAATTCCTTGCTACTACTTAAACTCTTAGCTGCTTTTATTCTGATAATACCTCATTAGTTTAACAATAGTGGCTAAAACAATCAAGATAAAACTTTAAATACTTAAAGTAGGTGTCAGCTAGAGTTTCTGAACCTTGCAATTCAATTTAAAAAATCAGATTTTGGTCATCTTTCAACTATTTGTTCAGGTAGATCATAAATATATCACCCAAATTGTAGGTATGTAAACAACTCATAAGCAGTAATGTTAAGAGAAAAAAAATAATCACTTAATTCAAAGTTGACGTAATATTTTCTATGTAAGCTTCCACTTCTCTTCCCTTAAGCCTGGTTTGTGTAGATGAAGCACTAGGGGTACAACAGCACAGCTCAGCTCACACACCTGAGAATGTGGAATGTATTTTTGTCACTAACAGAACTTTACAATGTTTAAATAAGCAGTCCAGTCGGCCTGGTTACCTGTACAAATCTCCACTTTGCTGAAGTATACATCTGTTTAAGAAACAGCACGATTTAGAATGAGTTTAGTAGTTTATTTGCAAATCTTTTATGTTTTTGGTAAGCCCAGAGGGAACTTCAGGGACCCGCTTGTTTTTCTTGGAGCTGTTGATCCGCACATCTAACTTGAACACTGCTGTGCTGCTTAGTTACCGATCACGCTTCAATGTTTTGCTATGTAAAAGAGTACTTTTTCTAATTAAAAATAAAGTTCTGAAATAATTATAAAACTTGAAACGTTTTTTGTTAGGTACTGCCAGTGGCATGTATATCCTGGGTCTCTTGTAATTTAAGCCGAGAAACCACAAAAGGCAAAAAGAGTATTTCAGGATGCCCACAGAAGAGGCAGCCTTCAGATATTATAATTGCTTAGTATTATTTTTCTTTTAAAAGACATGGATCCTGTAGAAGAGCTGGCATTTATGGTGCAGTCTTTGGATGCCCTATTCACTGGAGGGTGAGAAACAACCCCTCTGAATTTTAAAGTAAGCTTTTGTGGACTCAGATGTGGATCTGTAGAGTCGTATTGCACAATTTACCAAGCGGTAAGATGGCTGTAGCTGCAAGTCTACATTTTTAAAGGCTGGAGATCAGCCTCAATTACCTGAGGCCAGTGGGGGAGAGAGAAGGGAATTGGTTAGGGTCAAACAGAGGCGGCTCAAGAAAAAAAATAAAGCTAAAAAGTTAAGCCAAGAAAGTGTTATTTTTTGGAGTAAGGAAGATGAAGCAGAAAATAAGGCTGTAGGCCTGGGCCAGCCTCACCCCAGCACCCTGGCTGCTGTACCGGGTCCAGGGCTGGCTGCCCACCTCTCCCACAGCATGGTGCTGCAGAACCACACAGTTCAGCTGTCAGACAGCTGCTGTGATGAAACGGGGGAACCCTCCTTGAAACACCTTTTTTTT
>VWZZ01004454.1:168935-204306 GCA_013399095.1 Psophia crepitans | reverse complement strand
TTTTTTTTTTTAAAAAGATATTAATTTTGTTTTGAGAACTTTACACGGAAAACATCACGAAAGTACAAGATGATTCTCCTTCCCATAACAAGTTTAACTGCTGTATCCTTGAGGGTGTGGGGGACAATTCAGCATTTTCTGTTCTTGCTGCCTTCAACCATTCCTTTATCCCCATTAGCAAGCTTTGGACAGTAGACAGATGTTTGCATTCCTCAGAAAATGCTGAAAGTCATGATCATAAAAAAAAAATAATCTTTGTAACCTATTAAGAAGTAAATAGCATTTAAAGTAGCTTTAATTTGTTGTAAATATTTGAAGTTTAGCAAAAGTTAAGGAGTATTAAAATGCTTTATTTTTAATATTTAATAACCTAATTTGTATTTTAATTCACTAATTCTGAATTCTTGTGATATCAGTTATGACTGTGTAAATGAAATGAATGTTCAGGAAAACCTCAGGGCAGGTTTTTGCAGCTTGCTGGGTAATCCTGAGGCTGCATGGATTGAAATATGCACAATAGAGTCAAAAGCGACTTTCATTTGATCTGCAGGATTACTTCCCTTGAAGAGATGCCCCAGCAAGCACAGGCAATAGAGATGGTGCTCTCCTCCTGTAACTTAATGTGTTCCCTCTCTCTAGCAACCAGGTTCAGAACCAGTTAATGATGAACAGGGTTTGTTTGCCCATAAGTTACGGTGGTCAGACAGAACGGGGGGCAACTACCTCTGTGTCCTGTCCTGGCAGTTTTGCCATGTGCCAGTGTTTTCCTGGGGAAGAACACTGGTTTGTGCCTCTACTGGGAGCTCCTGAGCAAGCTCTGGCAGGAGATGGAGTGAAGGGTGCAATGGGCAGTGATAACAGTGACAGCAAAGGCAGTTAAAAACTCATGGGAAAAGCAAGGAGAAAAATCATGCCTAAGCCTCTGAGTGAGGGACAAAAGTATGTATTTTTGAGGGACTGTGCAGAACGTGCCATAGTCCTGAAAAGCCTGATGGGGGTGAGGTGAAGTGAGGTGGAGAGGAAGTGTCCTTTTGTGTTCTTTGCCTGTGTTTTGCCCCAAAGAGAAGACAGGGCAATGCCTTTTGCAGAGCTTTGGCTTATTTGGGATCCTGTCTATCATTGTGTTAGTGAGGGTGAGTCCCTAATGTTTTGCTACTGCTCAGCTGAGACAGTATCTGTAGTACTTCGCAGAGGAGGAGAATGTGGAAGCCTGTGCCTGTGATCCATCAGGATCTTGGAAGAGCAAATATTTGATTCCGTTTTCATTCTCAATGGTTTCTTCTCACGTACACACCTCTCTCCCCTGGCTGTGCGTTTTTGGTGTCTGTCAAGTTTGGATCTGTTTTCCACATCCCCGTTTCTTTTTCCTTTGTACTGGACATTTTTGTTGTACTGATGATTCTCATGTTTAATCTTTGTTAGTTTCTTCTTTCTGGAAGCAGAAACCTGCCCTAAACCTCAGTTATTTTTTTCACTGTTATTCTAATGATCTTGAGCAGATCTTGAGCTTCTGACTTACTGTATTCTTCTGGAAGCTGCAATCTTTCTTTCTGCTCTCCTGCATCTAGATCTGTGCTGTGGTCACACTGGTCTCTGTGTCTCTCAACAGTGCTGAGTAGCTGAAAGAATTTCCTGGTAGCAGTCAGGTCACAAGCATCCATGGGGAAACCCTTTCTGGCAAATTACATTGTCAAGGACGGAATAAGTTGTACGCCACTTCATCTTTGTTAATTAAATATTTCCAAGCAAGTTTTGCTGCTTTTTATAGTAAGTGATTTTAGACTCTTAATCCAGTCCTTTGTTCTTTCTGTTTGTATTGAATGTGAACAAAGCTTACTTGCCCTATATCTTGCAAGTCTAAAGCCAAAGAAGGTAAAGAATATGGCTTGGGGAGTGAGGATAGTTGTTACAGTTTAAAACAAAAACTCCCCCCTCCCCGTCACGTGCACGGTGTTACATAATTCAAATAGTGCCTCTATATTTTGCTACAGTAGAGCAAAAGATTCCAGTGTGAAACTAGCTTTCAGGAATCTGAATGTACCTTCCTCTAAAGGGAATAGACTTACTGCAACACAAGTTACTCCAAAGAGAACATATACTATTCGCTAGTTTTAGTGGTCAAATTGGCAGACTGACAATATCTCATGTGCAGTTAACTGAGTAATATGTTGAAAAATCACGCTTTGAAAGTTAATTTCATTCTCTTCCACCTGCATCTGGTTTGTATGTGCTGTCGTATATATGTTTTTAAAATGTCTGTTTTATTTTCTTAGCCACACCAATGTAAATGGGTTTAGTTCCACTCAAGTTACTGGAGCTGTCTAGAATCTCACTCTTCAGAAGTTCACTGCTGCATTTCAGACACTTTCCACTGTGCTGCTCACCTCTGTGTCTAGAATCTATGTATTTTCTGCAGTATATCAAAGTGGTGGATAAGTCTTTAAAGGCATCATGTTTAGTATACAGGCTCTGAAAACACTAACTTTGGAAAGTTAGTTTAGATATGCTGGTTCAAAAATTCTACTTGCAGACTTTTTGAGTCAACACAGAATAATGATAGAAATTTATGAATATTCAGATGTTAATGCTATTGTGTTGTGACTCAGAGAAAAGGAGTAGGTATTGCTTAGCAAATTTTTAAGTTCTAATAATTGGTATTTATTTATAAATACAAAATTTTCTGATAGCTGTTCAAAGGAAATCAACTTTTGTTGCAAAAGCTGCCCATAAAGCAGGTGCGTAACAAAAGCTCACTGAACGTGGTTCGATATCCATTGAAGCTGATCAAGTCTGCTATGAAAACAGTCCGAAAATAACGAGCTATACTGTTTTGGGCAATCCCAAGCATGCTGTCTTCTGGACTGCTCCGTTGCTTTTATCATGTAGTTTTAGTTCTGAAATCACCATTCTTTCACACATGGATGCTTTTTTTGGTAAAGCAAATGAGAGCTTAAACTCTAACCTTTATGCCATAGCTCAAATCTTACATTTGTCCAGAGTAGTTTTTCCTCTCCTAAAACACCAGTTACTCGTCTGCGTTCAAGTGATTACCTGGCTTGTCCTTTGGCTCTTTAAAGTATATTGTACAGACAATGCCAGCTATCATTGAGAACCTGTTGATCTGAATTACAGACCACCTTACCCTTGTCTCTTGAGCTATGTTATTTATTTAAAGTTCTGTTACTACAGAACTTCTACATGGCTTAGTTTTCAAAATAACCTGTTTGGTTTTGGGTTTTTTTTAGCCTGGAACCAAGTGTATGTGACAACTCTCACACGCTGGCACCCAATGTAAGCTTTTAGTAATCCCTAGGTCTTTCCTTGAGGGGAAATAGTTGGACTTAATTTAAGAGTCTGTCTATGTGTACGATGATACTGCATATTGAATTCTTTTCATAATAAACTTCCACTTGGGTGTCTAAATGAGCTGTGAATTCTTTGGAAAATTTGACTGCGGATACTGGTGTTATCTTGAATTAACGTGTGTAACGCTTCCATTGAATTTGCTTCTGGCAACTTCCGTGTTTAGCCAGTGGTGAATAATGGACTTCTGACATAAGACTTCACAATGAATCCTTTGGTTATTAAGTGGGATGAAAAATTAGAGTGGTAAGATGTAGAATATTGTGGTAAAATAATGGCATGTAATTTCACAAGTAAATGGCTGGATATAGGATAGTTTTCCTGGCTGTTTTTTCTGGCTGTGGGAGATTGTGAAAGTTTGTTCAACAGTGTGCTGAAGTGACTGGGAGGCCTCTGGTGCACTGCAAATCACAATTTAATGCTAGAAGCTGAAGCAATCACTGAGAAGCAGATGTATGGTTCATGGGGTTTTTTTTGTTTGTTTCTCTAAAGAAATTGAAGTACCAGTCTCTCACATATGAGGTCTCTTTGTATCACTTTGGTAGGTTCCATTTTAACATTATTGAACATTTGATATGGACATTGAACAAAGGTAAACATCATGCTTAGTTTTGGGAGGTTTTTGAAGACTGTTTTCAGTTTTCTAATGTGCATCTTTTCATCTATATATTCTTTTCAAGTGATGTAGAGATCATCTTACTACGTGTTTTGAAGAGAGGACTAAGGCTTTACAATCAAAAGTACTTAGACATTTACCACCTATTTTCCTGTTCACTCTGTGAGGTTTAGGCTCCCTTTTATTGCCCATCCTGAAGCGAACTTGCCTTGGAAAGTCTTTAGCAGAGCAACGACACCTATATCCTGTCAGTCCTGTCATCTCTGTACTGTTTGTCCACCAAGACTCCCAGGCAGAACCATTTTTCTACAAAAAAATGGGGAAATGGTTTCTGTATAAAGAACAGAGCTCATCTGTATGGGAGGAGTCGGGAAATCGTTTGGGTTTGCATTTCAAAGACTAATGGTACCACTTTAAAGGTTTGTGCTTTACGATTTATATGCAATTTCTTCCTAAAAAAAGAAAAAGTGTCCCTCAGAAGCATCAAACGAATTAGGAAAGAGCCCAACTGTATATAACTATTTGCTGCCCAGATAGATATTAAATTCTAATTATAAAACATTAGCTTAATCCTGTGCAGATCAGATTCGGCAGTCAATTTCTGTGACTAGAAAAAAAATTCAGGTTGATATAAAATTTGTCCTTAATCTGTACCATATAGGTACACAATGATGCTAGACGCTATTTCCTTGGTCTTGAGTGTCCACTGGAGATAGCAGACTTTATAGTAATATAAAAAAGTAATTAAATATATATTACATAGCATATTTTTAATAGCAACTGTAATGGTAGAAGGCAAAACAGCCTGAATTTTTCACGTCTGCTTTCCCAAATGAAAAAGACCCTGTAAAGCTTTTGTTCTTGAAAGAGAGTGACAGATTTTGTAATACAGATAAAATGTTTACACAATATGACTTGCTTATCAAAAGCACAGGCATTTATGAAAAGTCAGAATCTTAAGATCAGTGTTGCCCCTGGGTCTAAATCTTCTGAACAATTTTCTTCAACTTTTTCACTTTTAGGAGCCCACCCAATGGCTATAAAGAGCTATTTTCTTGATTCTTAAGGAATATTCATCATGCCTTGCATATTTCTGTTTACTGCCATACCAGGAGTATTTCTCTTTTAGAAGAAAGTCATATGTTCCTTGTTTGTTCAGCTGTTACATAAATATCAGAAAAACAGTTAAAATGTTGTCTTCCATATTTATGCTCTCTTGAATTAAGGTTTACATTAGCTTGCTAAATAATTAAGAGCTTAAGACAAAATTTTCCTCCATGGACTCATCCCACAATGATTTCTGTTGTATAGTCTGTGGTGCAGGCTTAGTACAGTGGATTTGGCTGAGATCAGGTTCCTGAGAAAACCTGTACTTCAGGACATTGTTCTTCATGGTTTGTCTATGGTTTTATTCATCTAGTGGAATGCTTACAGTGATAGTCCCCCTGAGATGAGTATTATTCAGCTATGGAATGACGTACTAGAAGGTTTGAAAAGAGACATTCTTTTCTCAGTTAAGTCCTGGTGGTGGAACTCTTAGTTTTATAGGATCACAGAATGGTTTGGGTTGGAAGGGACCACAAGGATCATCTAGTTCCAACCTCCCTGCCATGGGCAGGGACACCCTATGCTAGACCAGGTTGCCCAAAGCCCCATCCAACCTGGCCTTGAACACTGCCAGGGATGGGGCCTCCACAGCTGCTTTGGGCAACGTGTTCCAGTGCCTCACCACCCTCACAGTAAAGGTGTTTGGTTCCTGCAAGTGACTTCAGCATCATCTGCTACCATAAAAACTAATGGCAATTATGCCTCCACTGTAGAAGGTCTGTTGGATTTGTCCTGTCTATGTCATGTGGAAGCACTGTTACTTTGAAAGAGTTTTGTTGTTTTGTTTGGTTTTTTTTTAATAGACTTTGAACCATATTTTCTGTATGAATATAGTTTTCTACAGTGATTTCTATAAAGCTCTGTTGATTTACTGCCTCTTCTTTAAGATCCTTTCAAAAAAATTTCCTCCTCAGTAAAAGTGCTTTCTTGGCCAATGGGGATAAAAAAATGTATTTGTGTTCAAATGAAAAATCTATTACTTATTTCCTTAAAAATGTTTTAATCTGTAGTCTGTTTTTCTCAAATAGCTGACATAGGCCATTCTATACAGGCCAAAATGCTTTTCTTAGGAAGTCTAAGTGGCTACTGTAGTTGTAGATATTTCAATATGTGCATCATTTACTCAAGAAGCCATACTCACCTGTCCATATAGGAGACAGAATTCCCATTCTGCCACACAATCTTAGCATCAATAACATTGGTTCTATAATAAAGAACAAACAGTTACTTGATGTGGTATTGCTGTCAAGGTTGCCATTCTGTGGAAAACTGTAGGCTTTTTAGCAGTTAACGACACATATGTCAGTACTCTCTATTCAGTTTTTATCTCCGTTACAAGTATCCAAATCGCTTTGCCACTCAGCCTTTTTTCCGAAGAGTAGAGAGGCATTTATTCTAGCTTCGTCATGTAAGTGTACATAGAAATAGTCAGTGCGTAGAGACAGTGCATTCCCGGTACCAGTTGAATTAGGAAGTAGAAAAGATGAGAGGACTTATTTCCATGTGATATTCAATGAACAGGATTTTAGAACAGATAGAGAGAAACCTGGTCCCTAAGTTCAACTGCACAGAAATAACTAATGAAGACCTCAGTCTTCATCCGTGCTAACGGTAACTGAAAGAATAGCCAGAATTATACGCACAGAAGATTTAAGTATATTTTATACACCTTTTCTATAGCAAAGTATGAGCTCGTTTGATAATTTTTCCTGATTTTTCTAAGTTCTTTTAAAGGTTTATTTATGTTGAAGGGAATTACGTATTCAGGTCCTGATAATCAATCTAACTGTACACCAAAAGGCTTCTGCAACTACAGAAGCGCAGTGACTTTAACTGGGCACTATGTGGGTATACAGATTTGCCAAGTTATTATCAAGTCTTGCTTTCATGAGACTCAACCTCACTTGGAGGTGTTTTTGTTTTTTGGTTATTTTGTTGTGTAGTAAATAATTTATTATATGCAATAAGAATAATTCTATTGAAGATGACAGGATTTTTACAGTAAAAATTATTAAAGGCATTGAGTCCTGAGAACTTGTTGCCCACGCAAACTGGATACTGAAGTCATTAAAATACAGCTGACTGACGATATGAAATAATTTTCATTCTGAAATAAGTAATAGCACAAAAGACAGCTAAAGCTAAAACGTAACAGCAAAGAAATCACTTTAATGAATACGACGTGAAGTTCAGCTATATTGTAGTTTTGGGTTTTTTTTATGCATCAGTGTGTAACTGCTTTTCATTTAGCAGATAAATATGCAGGAGGAGAAGTATTTCAGAATGTAGCTCACAGTAGAGCCTTTTCATTCTTCCTATACTATACAGTTGCACCTTCCAATATTTGTCTCATTTCAGCAGTCATCAGAAAGCCCACGCAGTCCCAAGTCAGAAGGTGAAATTGTTCATGACTTTTCTGTTGGTCATTAAAAGTTTCTTCTAGTGGAAAAAGTATGTTATTGTTCTTTTGGAGATGTCTTTTTCTCTCTTCACTTGCATGATAGTCAGTTGTCACAAACTGTAGCCAGAAACATTTTCACTAGCACTATATCAGCTAACACAATAAAATGCCCCTGTGTTTGTAGAGCAATTATTGGATGCTCTGTCCCCTTATAGCCTGGAGTTCTAGGCTGCAAGGTAAATAAAAAAAATCTGATTGCATAAAGGATTCATAGCCTTAGTCAGATTTTCAGCAAGTGTATTCAAAGTGTTAACAAAGAACATGAAAAAAAATTTATGCATTGCTTTGCAATAACTATATAGAAGCACAGCAGTGAATCCTTTTGTTTGCTTTTGTAGTAGCTGCTTGGGCTGTTCCTTAAAATGCCATGTAATTAGTGGCTGTGTGTGTTTTTCAGCTTAGTTGCTAACTGTATTTAATGGATCCAAAGTGGTTTTGTGATCTTACTCATCAGTCGTCTTGCTTATTAGTGATGTCAGGATTTCTGACACCTAGCTAGGTAGCAGATTTTGCTTGTTTATTGAATCATAGGTATGCTTCTCTCAGTTCTACTCTTTGTGTTCCATTAACTTAGGTGCCTGCTTATTTTAGTATATACACAGCTGTCCCACTTCCAATCTTAGGTGCTATTTTTGCATGAGATTGAGAACTGCAATGTGTTGCTCTTGCTGTTACCTCTTTTGACTTTCATTGTAGATTTCATTTATATTACTTGGTCAAACAGACTAAATAATTTCACAGATATCCTCTGAAAAGTTTTAATTGCTGGAAATGTTTGTTAAAGTAGTTTATTAGCACTAGAGTGTCCCTGATATGTGACTTTATAAGACAGCAACACTAGCAGAAGCTATTTTTGTGACAATGATACACTTGCTGTTGAGTCTTCATACATTTATCAGTGGAATGCTTTCAGCAAGTCGTGTAACTCATCTATGGCAACGGACTAGACCTTTAAATATAATTAGCAAATAAAATTTTCACTGGTTTTCAGTGAAAATGCCTATGGCCAAATGCTGTGAAGCTTAGCATCTTTTACTGACCTAAAGGAATGTTGTAGAAGTTATTCCTTACACAGAGGTTAGCTCACATTTCATAACTGTGTTACTGATTTCTGATTTAGGTGAAAAAAATAGTCCTTGATGTACCTGTATACCAAGCTACTGCTCTGACGACCAAGTATGTGTTGTCCAGCTTTTCTGATTTCTCACAGAGCCCCGGTCTTCATTTCTGTGTTACTGCAAATAAGTCATTACTGTTCATGAAATAACAAACAGAATGTGAAATCAGATTACAACCCCTTATGCTGCTCAAGATGCTGAATTTGAAAAATTTGTACCCCTCTGGAAAAGAACATCAAACAGAATATAAGGGAAGTGCAGGAGGGAAGAACCACCTTTATTTATAATTTTAGGTTAAGGTCGCCTATGCTTCTTTTGAATTGATGTTATGGTTTGTACTAGCTAGTCCTTTCCTTGTCAGGTTCTATCTGCCTGCTGCTGTTGTGGTAAATAATGTAGTCATTTGCTGGCTATGGCTCTGAAGAACAGGAGCCAAACTTTTGAGTTTTGATGCTTAATTGTTTTGCAACAAGTTATAGTAAGTATACACAGAAGTAGTAGTAGAATTTACCAGAGCTTATAAAAGGAATAGAATCTTATACAGAAGGTATAATACAACCAATATTTAAATTTTATGTAAATAAGTTTGTAGGAACTGTCTAATACTAACGTTTACTGAGCAGTTTCTTGTCAAGATGGTTAAGCAAAAATTAAAAACTGTCTGCTCAACAAAAATAACTCAGTGGGCTTAAAAAAAAAAGTAATCCCTCACATAATTTACACAAGTTGGTCAGGTAAAAAGTTCAGAGTTTTTTTTCTTAAAGAATCTTTTTCAAAATTTCTTTCAGAAACCTACTTATTTTGTTATTATTTTAAAACTATTTGCATAAAAGTTACTGCACTTAAATCCACCTCTACAATTAGGTCTTGTGTTAAACTAAAATTTTACTTCATATTTACACTTTCTATATCACTTCTAGAAATTTTTATGTTGCAATAAACCTCAGAGTATCAACTTCCTATCTTCCTGAAATCAACTTTGAAGTGTTAAAATTTCCTTTATGACAGAAGTGCTGAATTTTAAAAACAAGGTTTTCATATCCCTATGTGTATTTTTTTCATTGATGAGGTATTATATGATGAAGTAAAATGATAAAAGCTTGTGGGAAATTTAACTTTTGAGAAGTACTGTTCTAAAAGTAAGATTTAAACATGAGCATTTTGACTATTGTGCATATTTCTACATCTCTGATTTCAATATCCGTCTGCAGCCACTTATTGTAGAATCACGGAACCCCAGGTTGGAAACCTCAAGGACCATCCGGTCCAACCTTTCTTGGCAAAAGCACTGTCTAGACAAGATGGCCTGCACCCGGATCCAGCCAAATCTTAAAAGTGTCCAATGCTGGGGAATCCATCACTTCCTTGGGGAGATTATTCTCATGGTGAAAAATTTTCTTTTTCTGTCCAGTTGGAATTTCCCCAGGAGTAACTTGCACCCATAGTGATGCTTAGAACATGTTTGACTTTTTAAACTTCCATTGTAGTGTTGCTGAGCTTGTTTCATTCCAACATTTCACTAATTTTATAATACTTAGATATTGTGAGAAACACTTGCCCACAGATTAAATGTAAAGAGGACAAAGTCTTCGAAGCAAAGATAAAAAAATTTATTAAAAACAAACGAGTCAGCTGAGTCGGGTGCGCCTCAAAGGAAGCACACCTCAATTACAAAAGCTTCAGGTATTTATACCCTTTCCCACCCCCCTTTTTCAGTTGCCCAAGTTCCTGTCCCTGTCCCCATTGGTTTGATACTTTCAGGGCGCACATTCTTTCACTATCTCTTAGCTTATCACAGACTCACTTTGCATTTAACTCCTTCCAAGGAGCTATTCCCTTGAATTGTTTAACTTTGCCTATGTGTCATGTCCCCCCACACCAAATGGCCATGGCCCATAAAATGGCTGAAGCAAAATTCCTGAGTCATTTTCTCACAATATGACAATTCAAATGCTCAAGATGACTTTTAAACATATTAAGAAAGCCCTTAATAAACTAAAATGTTCTAACATAGTTCTAGAAAATTACACTACTGTGATTGTAATACCAATAAATCTTTGGAAATAGTGTGAACTCTGTTGCTGGAGAGAGAAGGAAAAAAATGCCAACAAATGTGAGCTGGTTTTGAAGACAAATGTCTTTTGATAGAAAATTCTCATGGGTATACGATGATAAATGATTTCAGTCTGTCTCCTGATATATGCACATCTCCAGTTCTACAGAAAAACCTTGACACTAGGAAGAAGCAGGCCAAACTCAGTATTTGAAGTGTAGGGAAGAAACAGCCGAATGCTGATGTGCCATGCTTGTTATGGGCTCCTGATGTGCTTGCCTTACAGCTAACGCATGCTTCCATTGACCCTAACAGTATTTGGTCAGTAATAGTCTGCAAGGTCAAAGGTGCTCAGTAAAAGACATCCTTGTTTACTGTTCTTTAAACCTGTTATGTAAATCAGTCCATGGTGTTTAGCAGACCTGGCACTTTTTACAGGGCTTTTGTTGTGCAAATAGCATAATTAAAGCTATTAACATTTTTCAGAGGTATAAGTAGCGAGTTTTTCAGAAAATGGCAAATTGTCATGGTTGTGTTTCATGACAAATGTGTTCTTTTTTTAAACTGGATCTACGGCTTACCAGAAAGTGAGATGAACTTTCCAGGAATGTATCTTTTTAAAAAAAGAAGCTTTTGTCTTTCCTCCATAGGAATGAATTTACCTGTAGTGTGGATTTTGACAAATTGCTATCCCTGAATGCTCAGTGTTCTGTATGTTTTGATTTTTAATGTATTATAGATGCAATTAGTGTCTCTTATTAGGGAAGGATATAGGAGAAATTTTTCTTAAACTTGGTGCCATCCAGCTGAGGAAATTATTTTGGTGACATCCAGTTGTTTTGCTGCTCTTGACTTGTTTTTCTTTTTTATTGAAGAAATGTAATAAAATCAGATGTCTTAAAAATGTAATTGACAGTACTTCAAGAACATAGACTCATTCTTTTTTTGTCATAAACTTGGCTGGATCAAAAACTATCATTTGGGATTACTAGAGTATGAAACAACATGGAAATGTGAATAGCAGAATGATTAAGTTGTCTCCTGTGCCATGCAACAATATAGTTGTTGTTTTGTGATAGGTGTACAGCTCCTGCAGCATTTTATTCTGTCAAGGTTTTTGAAACATACAACATTTTGAAAATACTTGTACCCCAACAAATGAAAAGATTTAAGAATATTTGTTCATATAAGCTCTGGAGGAAATGTTTGTTCCAAAGCTGCCCTGCTGCTTCTTGTTCACCTCTGTGAAAAGAGCTGTGACATTTCTTAAGATTTCTCTCTGGTAAACCATAATCATCTTTCAAAAGTCACAGACGTATAATTGATATGCATGGATAAGTGACTATGAATGTCCTCTTTGATAATAGAGGTATGAACAGTAATTGACAAAATAGTCATTATTTTTTCAATTTGAAGTAACAATAACAGCCAAGGAAAGTGAGCAAGGGACTCTCAGAATTGCTGGTGACATGGGATAGAACCTGAGTAAAAGGCCTTCCTGAAGCAAGAGTCTGCTACCTGCTCAGATTTTTAGAGAGACTTTTGAAGCTTTGCTAATATTTTCAGATTTCCTTAACATGCTTGCAGAGAATGACAATTTTGATTTGTAAACTTTTGTTTTAATGTTGCTTGGAGTTGCACCCTGAACTATTACCTTTGTTAGGTGTTTAAACTGCAAAAAAAGCAGCCACAGCAGCAGCTTCAAGCCACTCAGCTATGGAAGAAAGAGAGGTCGAGGAGGAGAACCTCAGTGCATAGAGAGCACCGTCTTAGGGAAACTGAACTGAATTAAAGCAGAAGCCTCTGATATTTTTTTCTTGTTCTCGGAGGTGCTACTTTGCTATGGAGTAAAGTGCAACTAAATCTAACATCCATTGCACAGCATGTTGCATCATCTTAGTCTGTTATCTCTCAAATTGTTACCTAGAAAATCACAGGAAAAGGCAATGATTTGGAAAGGGTACAGCTGTCAGTCAAAATTATTTTCTTGGGTCCATTTCATGATTAGGAACTGAGCATGAGAGAGGGAAATGCAGTCAATGGAAAAGGCCTTCCTGGGACTCTTGCTCTGTATGGGCCTTGTATTAAGCTCTGAGCGCAGTATTCTCCTACTGCCGGGGCAACCCCTTCTCACCAGCCTTGCAAACCCAGACTGCACAGTAGCCTTTGAAGTGATCTTGCAGGGACTGCTGCTTGGGCTTTAGCTGGAGTCTTCACAAAACATTTTGGTGTTAGCAGAACAGCTTTTCCTGAAGAGGACAATGTTAATGGTCCTGCACTTTGGTCACAACCACCCCATGCAACGCTGCAGCCTTGGGGCAGAGTGACTGGAAACCTGCCTGGCAGAAAAGGGCATATGGGTGTTGGTTGACAGCCAACTGAACATGAGCCAGCAGTGTGCCCAGGTGGCCAAGAAGGCCAACAGAATCCTGGCTTGTATCAGAAATGGTGTGGTCAGCAGGAGTAGGGAAGTGATTGACTCTCTGTACTTGGCACTGGTGAGGGTGCACCTGAGTCCTGTTTTCAATTTTGAGCCCCTCACCACAAGAAAGACATTGAGGCCCTGGAGTGTGTCCAGAAAAGGGCAGTGAAGTAGTGAAGGATCTGGAGCACAAGTCTTATGAGGAGCGGCTGAGGGAACTGGGGTTGTTTAGCCTGGAGAAAAGGAGGCTGAGGGGAGACTTTGTTGCTACCTGAAAGGAGGTTGTAGCCAGGTGGGGGCTGATCTCTTCTCCCAAGTAACAAGTGATAGGATGAGAGCAAACAGCCTCAAGTTGCACCAGGGCGGGTTTAGATTGGGTATTAGGAAAAATGTCTTCACCGAAATTTTTCAGCACTGGAACAGAGTGCCCAGGGAAGTGGTTGAGTCACCATCCCTGGAGATATTTAAAAGACCCATAGATGTGGTACTCAGGGACATGGTTTAGTGGTGCACTTGTCAGTATTATGTTAACGGTTGGACTTGATGATCTTAGAGATCTTTTCCAACCTAATTGATTCTATGATTACTGCTGAGTTCTGAACCTATGTTATATGGGAGGTCAGATGAGGTAGTGTTTTCATTCTTTCCAGTCCAGAAGCTGTTTTCATGAAAGACTTATTTTTGAATTTACTAAAGAAACCTTCAGCAAACATTTGGGGAAGAATTTTGCTGTAACTGTTTAGCAGCATCTGGACACAGTAGTCCTTATCTGTCTTCTTCCTGTACACAGGTTGTTGTTCCCCTTCTTTTGACCACTCTTTATTACTACTACTTTCCCTCTCTGCTCAAACACTTTTCATAGCACGACAATATTTTGTGCTGCTTCTGCTTATACCTAGTGGACAAATTCCCAGCATGCTGCTCTGACATGAGATATTCCATCAATGAGTCTCTGGACCTAAAATATTTAAGTGTTTACTGCACTGTCTTTCTAGGCATGCCATAGAGTATTTCCAGGCCAAAACAGTGCATACACAACCATTCTTCATCTCACCTAGTACAAGACAGGCACTCCAAATCAATTGCTGTTTTCCCAGCAACATAAAAAAAATAAATAAAATTGGTTCAGCAAAGTAGCTCACTGCGGATCTGCAGACTCTCAGACCTCTTAATGGTGCACGCTCCAACTCTTCAGTGTGATATTGGACAGGACATCGATACATCATTCTGCTGTTAGGTTTTTACTAGCCAAGCCAGATCTGTTTTTTTACTTCAAAGAAATTTCAAGGAAAAAAAAGTATCTGTCAAATCAAGATGATGTGCATTTCCTTCCCCTTCATATCCATTTCTCCAGTCATGGACACTTCCCCACACTTCCCATGTGGCTCTTTCCCTGTGAGTGTCTACTTAACGCTAACAAACCTGTCCACTCTCATCTTTCAGAATATCTTTAGAGTTGCTCTCTGTCAAAGCTTTCCTTAAAAGTTAGTTAAAGATTCTTTTTCTTCCTTCTGCTATGTTTTAATATCTGACTAGTTTTCATGAGCACTTACTATGGGTCACTACTGCTTTGAGTGGTGCCTTTTACGTTTTGTTTTCCCTCTCTATGTCTGAGTGTGGTTTTGTGTTGTTTTTCTTATCTTTCATGCTGAAGTGCTGTATGATGGCTCTATGAATCAAGATACATAAAAACCACGTTCTTTGATGTAAGAAAACATTCTATCCAATGCACTTGACTGGAATTACTGGAACTGTCACTTTTCTGCTAAGTAGATGTTGGTACCAGTTTCTGTCTGGCCAGTTGTATGCTCTCAATGTTGAAACAGAATGTGAATAGTTCTGTCTCAATAAGGTTGTCGCAATTTTCAGTAAAATCTGTCAGAAAGTCATGGAAACTTCTCAATTAATGTAGCAATGGAAACTTGGTTTCGGAAAAGAGAAGATTGCCACAATTCCTTGCTCTGCTGAGGATAATGCCAAGTATATGCTATTAAAGTAACCACCTGGTAATTAAAGAAACTATCTAGTAATAAAACTAAGTATTGTGAAAAAATAGATTTCAATTTCTGCAGATTGAAAAAGTCCTTGTCACTGCTCTTAGAAATTCTGCCTGAGGAAGGTGAAGCTGCGTGATGGATAGTTACTTACTAGCTGTAATCAGTTTATCTTCCAGACTTAAAATCTTTCTTTGTAGCTAGATTCTATCTGTGGTAATATTGTAAATAGTTTCCTTTGCTCAATTAGTAGGTGATCTCTTTTTCTTTTACGAATCAAGGTAAATGTTTTCTCCCAACATCAAATGGTCAGAGTATGCTTTAAACATGCTGTCCAGGTTTGATTAGCCTGACTGTGGGCCAAATTTCTCAATATTTCTCAATATTCCATCAATAATGATAGTTCCTAGTCATAAAGCACTAGGGTTGGTTTTATTTGTTAGTATTGCTAAGAATAATAAAACTTAATATTAAACTTTTTTTAGTAAAAAGTATGTCTTTACAAATATATAAAGAACTAAACCAGAAGTACTACTTCTGAACATTACGCTATTTCTGTAGAATTTGTCCTATGCTGGTTGGTGTTAACTGAAGTGACCCACTGAGGCTATGTAAATTGTATCAACGTGCCCTAATTTAAGCTGGTTCTGATCTGTGGACATCACATACCCATACCTTCCTGCTGTCTATTCTTCTGCTTCTAACCCCAGAAGTTTTTGCTGTGTCAGTTTAACCCTTTGCCTTCTGGCCTCCAAAATGTGACTGAACTTGAAACCCAAAGGAATTAAAGCATTCATTTTTAAAAATCTTTATTAAAAGAAGAAGAACCACTGCAAATAATTTTGGATTTATACTGGAAATTACACTATATATTCTCAAGTATATGAAGAATGATAGTTACTATTCTATAAAGCCTGAAATGCTTACATAAAGTCGGAAGATTTTTACCTTGAACTCCTAAAGCTTATCCTCTCCTCCTCTTTCATCAAAAAACCCCAGCCTCCCTCTACTTTTGTATATTTCTAATTGTGAGAGTTGGAGTTGAGGAAAATTCCATTAAAACCAATAGGAATCTTCCCCCTGACAGGCATTGACTTTGGCCCCTCATGGCTGCAGTTAATGTTTTCTCACTGCTGTACTTAAAAGGTCAGTTTTGCTGGGCAAGACCTCAGAGCTGATTTCTGAATTCTGCAATAGGACATGAACTAGACAGGCAGTGTGTAGGCAACTAAGGAGGTAACCATTTTTGGTATTAAATAAGTTGTCAACAGAAAAAAAAAAATTCATGTGGGCTACTGGATTGTGTTCAGTGACATGGCTGTCTAGTTTGTTCAGCAATCTTACTTATCTGCAGTAGAATAGGTATCACCTTAATCAAATGTCTGCAGGATCCTGTCTTCTATAAAGGGGAAGCCTGCAGAGTTTTCTCCTTCAATCAGCTTTAAAGCCTAGGGAGAAAGAAAAACCAAAAGAGAAAAACCCAAGAAAGCTGTATGTTTTCTAGCTGAAAAAAAGCTGCAGCTCTACCAGAGGAGAAATGATTTTCACTTCAGCAGACTACAATATTCAAGAGTGGAGAAAGAGAAGACATCAAAGTTTCATACAGCTGGCTGTTTTACATGCTACTTTCTCAGTATTTCTCAGTCTAATTATTAAAGTATGCTGCTGGTTTAGACAGAAGATCTGTAAAAGAAGCAAGTTTTGAGGGCTTTGTGTTGTCAGTTATGCTCTTCAGGTTACTAACTGGAGAAAAATAGCTTTTAGCTAACCACATATGAATTAGTTTCTTATCCTGTAGGAACGCTGGGGTTTCTTCCACTTTCCTTGCTACCTTCCTTTGAGAACCTGACTTAACATTGCAAAAATCAGAGTAGATGTCAATTAATCTCTTTATCTCTTAGTTGTTTTATACTAATGTAAAGCAAACACTTTACTGGAACGCATGTGTCTGTTCATGCACGGATGAGGGGGGATTGTTCTTTCTTCTTTAACTCTTTAAAGCATTTGGGCAAAGGCTTCCGCTTCCCTGGAAGTACTTCCATCAGAAGGCTCAGGAGGCCACCTATGCAGCTGGACGGATGCCCAAGTCTGGTGAATGCAGCAGGGGTTACTCTCTTCCTTTCCTTCTTTCTCCCAATAAACTTAGGTTTAGATTCTTCTGGATCTAAGCCTTAGTGAGAGAGAGCATATGGAAGACAAGGTGCCCACTAAACCAAGAATGGGGATGGGAGAAAAAAGCAGTAGGATCCACCTTTCTTATTTAGCAAAAGATTTCTGAGTCTCAAATGAAGAAGAGAAGGTAGAGTCACTTGCTGAGGTGAAAACAGGACACATAGCTTCTCTAAGAGAGTAGGAATAGTGAGGGAAAGGTGCCTTGCAGGCACTTTCTAGTATGTAGGTCAAAACCCATCTGTATTTTAAATAATTCACAAAAATTAATATGGTCCCCCCTTCCATTCCTGAGTCTTCTGCACAGATTATGTTTCTTCTGTCATCATTTATTTTTCTTGTCTAACTGTATGAACAGTAAGGGGGGGAAAAAAATTCTTCTGTCTCCAAAAGCTGAAGATTCCTCTACTTTGAATGAACAGCTCAGCTAACAGTGTTGTAAGGGAATAAATTCCACCAGCAAAAATACTGCTGGACGTTTTATCTGAGTCATACCGAGGGCAGTAACATCCAGAGCTTTGGAGTCTCTCTCGCACTAATCTGCAATGTCATATGTCCTCTTGGTGTGGCTTATCTAACCTGCTTAAAAACTTTGCATTTTTGAGAGACTTTTGGTCCCTTTATGCAACTGACCATCAACATGAGTAAAAAAAACCAAACCGCAAAATAATTCCAGGTATTACTAAAAGTGATTTAAACTGGCAACGTGGGTTGTAAAGGCTCTAATTGATATCTTGATAATAAACATGAAATTCAGTCCTATAAATAATGCTGAAGTTCTTTTGTTTGCTTTGACTTCTATGGAAAATGGAGACAATCAGATACTATATAAAAAACCCCTGTCTGGATTAGCTCTGTTCTGAATTATGCTTGATTACAGGGCCGTCTTAATTTATAGGCATCAATAGAACATATATCCAATACAAAATACATCCTTGTTTTCACTTCAATAATGGAGCTGAGACAAAAAATAAATAATGCCTTATTTTAGTCAGAGAGCTTAGCTAACAGAAATAAATACAGCTAAAATATGTTAGGAAAAAAATATGGAGTCTGTGTGAGAAAAAAATAATAGAAGAAAAGAAATTTATATCACACTTTTGAGATTGCCTGGTTGAAAATGGAGGCAAGGTTATTAGTTAGAATAATGTACTTAATATGAGGAATGCTTTTGAAATTCAAGTCTAATATGTATTGCTGATACCACACAAGCAGTATTAAAGTTCCAAAGCTTAATATTAAACATAAAATCACTTCTGAATTGGTTTTATTTGCAGTTTTGACTTGTGACTATTGAAGAGGCGTGGAAATAATTTGGACAGTTGATAACCCGACTCAGACAAAGTTAGTAGAATTTTCATGCGGTATTAATAGAGGCAAAAATTGTAATAGGATTCTGCTTTTTCTTGTGCAGCATCTTCTCCTCTGTGAAATGACATGACTGTTCAAAATTCTGAACTGTGGTTCTCAGGAGAAATGTTGCTGTCACTTGAGAAAAAATGTATATTGAAAAGTGGCATATGTCAGATGGTAATAATTATGGCACCTTAAATATTTATAAATTTCTAAGGTACTGTAAAAATGTATTTCTTAATCTGAAAGAACCTGTGATGTTAGAAATTATATTCCAGACTTTTTTTTTTATTGCCCAAGGCTGTGTATTATAAATTACAGTTTTGGATTCAGAAAACTTGTGTTTTCACTACCTTGAGTCAATTAGAGGAGTAGAGAACTACGATAAGTTAAAAACCTATGTGAGGTATGGGAACATGTGTCATATAGCTCATCTAAAAGGTCTATTCGTAGTTTTTGTATTTCTTAGTGTTTTACAACTTCTTTTTTAAATGACTTTTCAACTTAAATTTTGTCATGTGTAATTTTTCAATGAGTGTCATTCGTAATTTTTCAACAACTAGAGTTCCTATTTCATTATTTGTTTGGTTCCTTGATTTTATGCCTTACATTCAACTTCACTTCAATGATTTGAGAGTATGAGAAAGCAGCAGTCCTGGTAAAATCTTCAGAAAGCTAACAGCAGGGGTCTGAGACTAAAGCTGTGGAAGTGTGGAATGATGCAGGAATTAGTTTGCCTTATGTTCTTGTGCTTAGATTCAATTTTGCCTTTGGTAAAGCGGAAGAAAATCTGGTATGCAAAAGACAATGTAGCCCTCAGTGAAAGACCGTAAGGTTGCTGACTGTTCCTACTTACATTTCTTAAAGTACAATGAGTACTAAATAATTCAGTGCTATTTCAACAGCATCTGCAGTGTCACATGCCTCTGCAGAGTGCTGAATGTGGTAACTTGAAGACAATTTGGTCAGTGTCAGTGAGATGCCACAGGATGTCAGTGGGTTGAAGACGAATGCCCTTATATTGGTTAGGATGAACATACTAAGTAATTTAGAGTTATGGTATTTTTGGATGTGAAATTCCAAGTACAGCATGATGATTTCAAGGTTTGGGGTTTTTTTACCTTCATTTGAATAATATGGAATGACTTGTGTTTATTAGTGGTGTTATCTGTTAAAATTAGGTAGACTTGCACACTGGTGATAGAAAAATTGGTTCAAACCTAGTGGTTATATTTTTTTCTCCCAAGTAAATCTCAAAATCCTGAATCAAAACACTGGAACCCTTTTAGTGTCTCCTTCAGTTCTGATGTTGGCCCATTAATTTTAGGTAGCTGAAAAACCTATATATGATCCTGTGTACTCTGTCAGACACAGGAATAAATTAAAGACAAATCCTAGCAATATTCTCAAAATAGAAAGCTGAACTATTTTTATTATCTCTGTTTAAAAGTTTTAAAGTTTTTTAAAATTTGAAACAGAGGAGGTATTGAAAAATGAAACTATGTAAATAATTTGTGAAGAGCATACAGTTACGGGGTTCCTAGATTAATTGGTGTGCCACTTTATTTGGGACTTTTATTGGAATAAACTTTTTTCATGGGTCAGTGCATTGGACAGATTGGTTTCCACTTGATCCTTCAAGAACCTGAGGCAAATCTGTGCATTTACAGTGTTACTTCAAATGCAGTATCTCTTTCATAATCTAAAGGTGGTAAATAACATTTTAGAATGTTGTTCACTTGTGACAAACTTTTCCTTGCTAGTATTCAAATATAAAATAGAGAGTAAATTATTTATGTGACCTCTTTAGATGGTCTTTCTGCATGCAGGTATAGTGTCTGTAAAGGACGTGCAGTAACTGGCTGCTGATTTTATTTTTGTCAAAGATGAATAAGCTTGCAAGATAGTTTCCTCACTGGAAACTGAGGTTTTTCTACATATCACATAAAATAACAAATGTTCTCGTAGCTAATACAAAAATAGGAAGATTAATATTGTGTTTCTCTTAAGGATTGTATTGTTGGGTTGTTACAGAGATTTTTTTAAAAAAGGGAATTTATCAAAGTTTTGGTTTTAGATATTGTAATTGAGTTACGGTTTGCTAGACTTTTATCCAGTTATCCATATCTCTCTTAAAATAAATACCTCCACCCTCGGAGATCCAGGTTTTTTGCTTCCCTCTTCTCATTGTTAGCCAAAGTAAATAAATGTGAAATGCTAGTGGCTGTATACATTTAATACACTCACACACACAAAAGCAGGTTGTATTGCTTTGTAGTACTGCAACACCTTGACAGTCCCAGAAAAGATCAAAACTCGTTGAACTAGGTGCTTTGTGAACACACAGTGTGAGATGGCCCCAATTCAGGCTTAAAATAATATCCTGCAGGATAGGCTCAGGAAGACCAGTTGCATTGATTTGCTGCAGATAAAGACCACGGCACAAAATTCTCCCAAGTTTCATAAGTTTGGACTGCAAACTCTTTTTTTTTTTTTTTTTCTAAATACTTTGGTTCCCAAAATGAAGTTGATATTTATTTTTTTTCAGCCTGAAATTTCTTGGCCTAATCTCTGGTACAACCCTTCTGAATCTTTTGTGTGTGATACCTGTAACTTGGAAGCCTGCCTTTTAACATTTCCATGGTTTTTGTGTGCTTTGTGAACATTTGTTTGCAGGACAAAGTTGTAGCAAAGTATCTACTGTTCTGGGAGGCTTTAAAAAAAATAAAAATAAAAAAAATCAAATCCACCCCCCCCTACACCACTGACCTCCACTGCCCAAACACAGAAGTCAGCACTTTGGAAAACNACATTTTTAAATAATGGGTTTTTTCCCTCCTCTTATTTCAAAAGCTTTTCCTAAACTATAAATTAATTGCTTTTAGAATACATACATATATATATATATATATATAAAATTAAAACATACTTTATAGTATATAATTTATAAAATTATGAACAAGAAACTTAAGTTCTCACCCTGACTACCTCAGAAGTTATGTGGAGTTATGGATAAATAGTGCTTGCAGTACAGTCTTTCTCTAATGAAATGTTTCTAACTTACTCCTGCTAATGCAGGGCAAAGAACTGTGGTATGGCACATTTCCTCCTGCCACCTTCTTCCAGGGTAGGACTGAAACTAGAGGTATGTACAGTACTAACAGTCTGACTACTATGGTGATAATAATTTAGAAGTTACTTAATAAGATACTTGTTAGTTCATGCTTACATTTCCAAACAAGGAAATATCCTGATCTACCTGCAAATCTTAAATTTATATATTGACCTAATCATATTTAATTTAATTTTGTACTGAAGAAAATTTTCCAGTTTCATATGGAAATCTTTAGGTTTTTATAAATGAATATTTTAAATACATCTGCTCTTAGTATACCCACCCTGAAGCAGCTCCTGTTTGCAGGGGAAGTCTCGGTTTCAAAGAAAGAATTTTTATTTTTTAATTCCTTCATCCCCCAAAGTAGCAACAGTATGACTTAGGATTTGTTTTGTTTCTTCTATCAAAGCCTTTTTTTGTAAACTTTGAATGAATTCAGTAATAAAGCCCGAGTACCAGGAGAGACTTACTGTAGAACGAATTAAATTCTATTTATGTAGATAATTGAGTGTTGGTTTGGGGTGGTTTGTTTTTTTTTCCTGTTGTTGTTGTTTGCGGATTTTTTTTGTTTGTGTGTTTGGTGTTTTTTTTTTAATGTGTATATTCTAGTTCTGATTTAAGACACAATCTTGTATATGTTTATCTACTGCACTCAGTTACTGTTTCCCTCCTTAAATACTATTGATAATTTGTTAGTAGAGAAGGCTTAACAGTGGCACACTAAAGGGTATAAACACCTGCCATGTCACCAACATAGGAGTCCAGAGTCATTCCCTCTGCCCTCAGTTGCGAAGATCTCATTTGCTACCTGTTCATGGAGGTGTTAAGTTTGTTCCTCCTTAAACATATGGAAAAATGAGAATGTGACCAATTTATGGGGAAGGGAATGAATAAGTCAGGCTCCAGAGCCAAAGGAGTACAAATGCTGGCAATCAGAATTTGCTTTGAGGACGTGAAGAAGAGTATGTCAATAAAAAGAAAACAGGTTATAACTGGAAATGTTCAGTCTGAAAAATATGTTGTCATAAAAGGGTGGGGAGCTCAAAGAATGAGGGCACCTCTCAAGTCTTTTCCTGAGATTTTGATAGTGTTTTGAGGTGATGTAAAGGGGTATAGCTACAATTATTTGCTTCTTAAATAAGGAAGCACATTTTGCTCTCAGTAAGTAGAAGCTTAAATAATGAACTGTTAAGCATATCTTGTTTTAGTAGAATGCAGCAGATTCCTTGCAACAATTAGAGGTGTTTCTTAACAGTACACATGTTTTAAAAACTATGCACAAAACCTCTGTTTTGTGTTTGTGTGGTACATACTACAGTGGCGTTCCAATTTTGCTGGAATTTTTCATTAGAATTACAGCTGTGAAGGTGAAATCCCTCCAGTCCAGACATGTGGAAAATCTATCTCCTTAAACATATGGAAATCCATTCCTGAAATTTATTTTCTGGTTTGATAAAAATTCATAAAAACTGTATTTGAATGTTACCTCTCTGTGTTATTCCTGCCTCTCTTCCCAATACCCAACTGAAGGGAAAAAAAAAAGAAGAAAAAAAGAGACAAATAATTGGCAACCATGGCACTGAGATTAAATATCAGTCCCTCTTGTCTGGCATAATAACAAAATGCCTTTAGCATTATTTCAGTGCAGTAACAGCCTAAAGTTAATTTCAAATTATTCAATTTTATGGTAAAGCAAATTAGACCTAACCCCAGAGAATTCTAATCCATCAGACTACAAATGCGAAATACACATTCAGAGAAATGCTCCAACCTCCAGCCTTCAGTTGTTGGTCCTATAAAATCATGTTTTTCTCCTGGACTTTTGTAGCTGAGTAAACTAGATGATTTTGATGTTGATATGATACGTAATACCTGCATATGCTTTGTAATTGGTTTCTAAGACTTATCTGTGTGGCAGAACAAAGCTTGAGAATTTCAATGATATTCCTTCTGTTATTGGAATTAAAAGTTTTGCCACAACCACAAAGAGAATTTATAGTCTTGTACAAATCATAGTGATAACTATTCACTTCTTAAATATGTTGGCTTGGTAGCATTGTAGTACAAATAGTTTAATCCAAAACACAGAAGCTTTTCATCACTTACATCATGTTACTCTATGGCAAAAGAGCCATTGCTTGCCTGAAGAGCTGCATGCTTTTAACTCATTCTGGTCTACTGGGAGCACATAGAAAAAGATGAATACTGAAACAGAAATGTTCTTAAGCTGAACTTCTATCGGTGCACTTCTCTGCTAGCATGCCTTCACTGGCAATCGTAAAAGCAGATTTCATTACCTGCTTCCACTGTCTGATTCTTGGAGCTTACAAGCTGGAGCGCTGTCTTGTGCCCTGGAAGACATTTTGAAGGCCAGATGGTGTGGACTGTTGGCCTCCAGGGTGCCACAAGAGAGTGGGTACAGGTAAAGGTACCTTGCTTAGTTAGAGTACTTTTTAGTCTTCAACCCTTGGGTGCTCTCAAGTGTGGAAAGGACAGTACTGAATCATCTGGCATCTCTGTGTACTCATATGGCTCTTACCTGCACAGAGAGGATGGGTACAACAGGCCATCTATGATGCTATGAGTCTGCATCACTATAGTCAAAAGAGCTCCCTGCTCTTCTTGCACAGACCTCAGAGCACAATGTAATGATCCTGTCAGCCTTTTCATCTTGTCTGATAAGGATCAGTAGCTCAGTTCTCTGCGTTGATTGGTAGAAGAGGATACTAAGTGAAGGAAACCACATTGACAAAACGTATAGATGCCATACTGTGGGTAGTATGGCTGTGAACCTGTACGCACAGCCATCCAGAAGGCCTGCAGTGCAATGGATTGTAATAATCACTATTTGCACCTCCCAATAGACACTGAAGTGGGTGTGTGCCCCCTTGATAGCCCTGACTGCTGGCCATGACATGCCTCTGAATGTTTTAAAGATTTGTGATTTGTTATCTGATGTATATACTCACAGATACCAGTAATGTTGATGTTAAAAAGGATTATAGTCACCATCTGTACGAAGTCTATACAAATCTATAGGAGTTAAATGTATTCAGGCTCCATAGAGAAATGATCCTCATCTTCTGAAGTGATTTTGATAGCAATTAAAAACAGTTGTGTTTCTTTTCAAGAGTCAATGTCCATCAAGAAGGCTTTTATTATCTAGTAATTGACAGCCCATTGTTGGTCATCCAGTATGGCAGTGTACTTGGCGCACATGCGGAATCATTGAACATTGCAAAGTTGAGCTTGTCAACGCACAGTGTAGGAATCTGGCAATATTCTGATTGAACTGGAGTTGGTGGCCTGACCTGAGACCACTGGCAAGGTTCGAGAAAAGTGGAATCATCCTAAAGAGGAAATTGTTGCCCAAAACAATGCCTTAGTGGGCATGACTCTTTCTCCTACCCAGAGATTTTTGGAGTGTCCTGGTTTCTTTTTTGTTCTTTGCCAGCTCTTGGGACTTGGAGGCTGTCAGTGTGCTAGCACGGAAGGGCTACAGTAGTTTGTATTGCTCATTATAAAGGGAAAAGGTTTACGTTTAGGAGGTGCTGGCTGGTCATGGTGCCACAAATGTTAAAAAGGCTTCACTGGATTGCCAGTGATTGGTGTGTGCTCTGTATGCAGCTGGTACGTTCTGGGTATCCCCCAAGTTTGAGAAGGATGTGTTGTACTCTAGATGACTCTCACGTACCACAAAGACAAGACCATAGTGTCTCTTGTTCTTCAGCAGAGAATGTAAATGTAAATTACATGTGATTCAACCTGTTAATATTTATTAAGGGTGAATAATTGTATCTGTCTCTAACAGTGAATATTTGAGACAGCAGGATTCCAGATTTGACTGGCAGTCTTGCAGAAGTCAGGTATTTAAAGATACTTGAATGAATTATCTGTCATCTAACAGGATTGCTCTGTTGCTTTGATACTGTCTGTCCAAATGCAGTCTGCAGTAGCCACTAAAGAAGTAGTAAAGAAGAGAGCATAGGCTGGATATTCATTGGTATAAATCAGTATAGATTTTTCACTCCAACAAACTTGCACAGATTTCTACAAGCTGAGTGTATTAATGAATACGAAGGGATACATGGGTCTACTGTAGGCGTTCTTCATAGTAATCTCACTCCTGTAATAATTAAGAAGTGATAATAGTGATTAATGCTAGATTCTAACTGACAAAAGTGGCATTGATGCCTAGAACCTTTGGGATGTGGGCTGTGTCTTTACTAACCACTTGCCAGAAAACTCTTTTCCAAAATGTGGTAGCTGACAACCCACATCTTCTTACCCTTTTGCAGACTGGCAGGTTTCAATCTGCCCTCTGTGCTTCCTGCTTGTGCTGCTGGATGACATGGCTCTGTATATTCTGATCTCTTGCATCCATGTAAGGCCTTGGCTTACGATGCTTTCTAATTATTTTTCTTATAATGCTAGCCTTTGCTTCTTAGCAGAATGAAGTAGGGAGACTTTCTTTATAAGAATTTAAGAACAGCAACCGTTTCAAATACAGTGGTGTCTATTTTGCAATAAGGTGTGTTCCTAGTTGTAGTGTATCTTACCAGTGCTCTTTAAGGCACTAGCAACTTGCTTTATATATCATGTCACACTCTGACAGCCATCTCAAATACAAATGTTATGCAAAGTGTAATTAATTATAAAAGATAAAATTGGTCCAAGCAATTTTTTACACCCTGAATCTCAAATATATTTTCAACTTTTGACAGAGTTCACATGTATCTTGTCTTTGCAGCATGAGAGAGATCTTGATCAAGGGAACACTTGTTTCTGATGACAGGCTTCCCTCACTTATCTCTCTCCACTGATTTTTTTTTTTTTGGTGTTCAGTCTGAGTTCAGTCTGTACATAGTGTCTGTAACATACACAAGTTGCATCTGTGTTTGAAGTAAAAAGAAATGGGAAAAGAACTTGCATGAGACTGGTATTTATCAGTTCAGACCAATTTTAGTTGAAGAGAAAATGTTAGTGACTCTTGTTGATGAATGTTACTGTAATATAAGAAGCAACAGAATGATCAACTATTGAATTTAAATCTATTAATAAAAACATGTAGCTCTAAATACTTTAACATATGCTGTTTTATTAGTTTGACAACATGAGTATATACATGGAGTTACCAGAAGTCTGTTAAGAAAAAATACAACTGATCAAAGATTTGGTAATACGTCGTGACTATTTTCTTCTTTCATAAGTGTTTTCTGTGATTTTTAATGTGCATTATCTTTTTCCTACTTTTGTTCTGTTTGTAAGGTTATATGCACAGCCAAGCTTAAGTGTCCTTTTCTGATTTCTAGATCTTAGAGTGAAAATTCTTTTGGCACTTCACAACATCTTATTCATTAAAATTATTTTATAGCTTATGAAAACAGCTCCCTTAAATAAGTTGGTAGAAAGGCAAAGAAAAAACAAGTAATCTGATCCAACTTAGGAGTTACTAGGATAATGGCTATCTTGATGGAAAGTAGCAGAATACCAAATAACTTCAAAAAATTAAATTTGTAATTTATTAGTTATATTCAAGTTGCTATAGAAATAAACTTATATCTTATCAGTTTTCTTTAGTGATATCTCTGTAAAAATTAGTGCTGCTGCCTGTATGTATGTGTCAGTGTAGTTCCTTTCCTTTTGATGTGATTGTGATTTCCTTTTGTTACTTTGTAATATTAAGTATTGGTCAGAATTTTAATGTAAGAAGAGGTGGTATTTCTTGAAGTGCAATAGGCACAAGCTGCAACCTGTTGCCTAATGCAGTCTCCTCCAAAGAATTCACCGCAAGAGGGGTTTATCTGGGTATTTTGTATAGAAAGGAAATGAAATGCCTGTCCTACAGAAACAGTACAAGAAAAATTTTGTGGTGTTCCTCAAATACTGTCAAAAGTATTTATCAAAAGATTATGATTGTTTTCTTGTTTTAAGTTTGCTTCTGCTTAGGTCAAACTATCTCCAACTGTTATCTTAGCAAAAGTGTTGAATCAATATATGTCTGCGCTTTCAGCTTATATCAATGTAAATATTGGTGTGTTTGTTTTCTTTCACCATGAACTGCTTTGAGAACTCAGTGAATGTGACATGTTGAGCAGAAGTTAAAAACCTGTTATAATCCTAGACAGTGAAGTGAAGGTTGTGCATAGTTTTTTTTTGTCTGGAAAGGCTTGTATAGCTGTTTACTGAATTGTATACTGAGCTCTGTAGATTTAATGACATGATGTAGTCACATTATGTGGTATATCTGCTTGTATCTTTGACATCTAGTTGTACTTCTAGTACTCTACGGGATCCTACCAGCTATTACATGTGCAGCCACCCCGGGGAGTGAGCACTGGACTCCTCTCTGCAAACCAAAGAGCTGTTGATGATGTGCCTGGTGTCTGTGTGCACCCTGTTTACACCAGCAAGCATTGATCTATCACACTGTGCATTTGCCTTCATGCTGGTTAGACACTCAGCAAGTTTCTCTCCTGTGATGGAGGAGGGACTGCAGATCCTGAGACACAAGTTGTTCTTGTAGGCAGAAACCATCTTGCAGGCTCTATGTTTGTTTATAGTTTAAGTCAAACTTGTCTGAAATCTAAAATGTGAAGCTTGACTCAGTCCACTGAAAGGCTTGAAGCTCTGTTAGCACAAGGGATTTGACTAGGGGTTAAGAAAAGTTTAAACTGGCAGCAGTCATTTAAAGTTATTTTTTTGTGTTGCCACAGTCATCTTCAACGTTATGTGAAGGAAGAAGATGAACTTCTACATGGATGAATTTGGTTCTTGTGCTCAAATCTTATATTTTAAGAGGTGTCCACCCAGTTTAACCAGTTTCTTATATTGTGTACGCGTCTCTGGCAGCATCAATACAGTGGGCTTCCTCCCAGGATATGCTTTTCTGATGTTTCTGAATGGTGCTTGATAAAAGGGGAGAGTGAGGCTTACTTATGTGCCAAATATATGGATGTTAATGTTTTTCATAAATGTTAATTTTTATATAAACTTGCCCAGCCTTAAGGAAGAGTCACTAGAAAAGATATGACCAAATTGGTATTCCTGAACATTCTCTGTCAATAAATTTTCTGTCATTCTCACCTATATATGTCCTCTTAGAGCATGTGTTTCTTGAAGCAGAAATTTAGATCTGTTTTAGTGACACCAAATGATTTCAATACAGCAGCTGGATGCAGGAAAGCCATTGTTTGGAGAATTGCCAGCTCTGACAAAGCAACCGTGTGTTGCTGCTTTGCCCGTGAAATTGGCAGAATTACAAGGTACGGACTTCATAACCAGAACCTTGCTACAGTCAGCTCATTTCCTTGTGTCCATGATTATTGGCACAATGCAGGCTTCAGTTAGTCCTGTGTGTTATGATATGGCCAAATAGGTTGAAAGATGTTCTGGCTCATCAGATAAGAATCGTGGTGTTAGAACATTGTTACACATATCTTTGCACTTGTTATCTGTGAACTGTTATCTTTGTGTATAATCAAAGTACAAGAGTGTAAAATCTTACAATTTTTTACACCTTGAATAGGCACCAGCTAGTTGTCAGCAGCTAATATATAAAAATGTATTGGATTCAGAGGAACTTGATATTGGGGTTGTCATTTTTTAATTACTTGGCTCAATCTCTTTAGTCTGTGCAAATAAAGGCTTTTCTTCACCTGAAAATCTGTTGAACGCAATTTCCGTTTTTGTTGTTGATGCTCAGTTATAACAGTTTTCTCATGTTTGTCCCTATGGGGTTTTCTGCAGTATGTATAAGGAGATGGCATGTTCTCTAACGGAAAGTTTTATGCCAAGTCTTTATAAAGACTCACATTTTTGATGTGAAGAATAGCTCCAGATAAAAATCTGTTGTTGATTTATTCCCTTGTCTTGTTCTTGGCTCCTATTTCTGACTAGAGCAATAGTGTTGTTCAGTACTATTTTGTTCTTTATTTCAAAACTACAGACAAGTGGTGCTGGTGTTCTCTATTTTTTCTTTTGCTGTGTACGTTTGAGGTGATTATGACCAACATATAAAATGTGTTCTGACTCGAGCTTTCCATTCAAAATGAAATCATAATAACAGAATTTCAGATTCAGTAGGGAATTTCCTTATTTTTGTCCTTTTCAGTAACTTATTCACCAGTTAAAGCCTTTTCTGTACAGGATCTGCCTAATTTTTTAGCTGGAATTCGGCAAGTGAAATATGTATTGGGGAAGAGCAGGAGCAACAAAACCCCCTGATGTTAGGAAAACACTTGGTAAGAAAAAGGCCATGTACTGGAATCATTTTCCTTCCTTCCTGAACTTAAACACAGGAATACTGTGAGAGGTAGCATTGAAAGTCTTGCTAAACTCGGCATAAATGATGTTCACTGCTTTCTCCATCTACACAAATTCAGTCATTTCATCATAAAAGGACTGGGGTCAGGCATGACTTATCCTTTGCAAATCCATTCCAGTTGTTCCCAGTCACTATACCAGTTGGTATATGTGCCTGGAAATGTGTTCCCAGGGTCTGAAATCAGGCTGACTTGCTTCTAATACTCTGGGTTGATCTTTCATAAATTTTCCCCAAATCTCAGGTATTTCAGTCCTCAGTAACTGAAAGTGAAATATGTTGATAAATACACTCTTTGATGTTTTGGTTTTAAAAAGGGAAAATTAAAAAGAATTCTTGATACAGTTTCTTCACCATGAGTATCAGAAAATGTTTTTCCTCTTAAATATGCTGTCCTGGGTAATAGATGACACCCTTGCATGATTTCATCAACCTGTGGAGGGAATACACTCCTTTCATTACTTTTACCTATGGGATATGCAACCACCTGTTTTTATTTGGCCAGACATAATTATGACCATCACATAATACTTTTGCTTTTTTTTGTTATACTGTGCTTTGCCTTCATTCTTTAGTCTGGCAAAGGACTTGAAAACAATATCATGTTCTCAAACGAAGGTGTTTGATGCTGTAATAGCTGTACCTTGAGCACCTGGATTTGGTAGAATTGTCAGAAACAAAAACAAACAACAAAAGTGGGTTGAGTCTTCAACTCATTGCTGACCTACATCGTTTCTTGTATTGCTATAGCGATAGCCAACAAAGGGAATTCTCACTATAAATATTACTAGTCCGTGCTCAAACCAAGGTCTTTAAAAGGTGATCTTGAGAAGGTTTATTTTAGTTCTCAGTTGTTTTAATGAATGTATGCAAATCAGAATAAAAATAAATAGTTTTTACATATCAATATGTTCATGAGAGGGCACGGAAAGATTCCTCCTGGTATTTAAAATGCAAATAATTTCTCATCGCTGAGTGAAGTCCACAATCTTCGTATCAAGGGAGTGGTAAGTTGACCAGGATATATTCTTAGTTGCCTCCATTTGTGGTGCATTGGTCAAGCTGTGAATCAGTTTCTGAGGACCTTAAATGTCTTAGCTTTTTGCATTTCAAATATTTCATTTTCTGTATCCGTTGTGCATTGCACCCATGATTTGAGAGATGATGATGGAAAAAGTGAAAAACTCTAAAAATAAGGAAATATCTTTCTCATCTTGAAAGTTGCTTTAGTTCTACCGTTGAAGTTTGGTATAAACAAAAGCACAGGTTCTTTTATCTTAGTTGTATTATCTTGCTGTCCTTAACGGGAGTAAACCTTAGATTGTAAAGCGCATGCCGGGAGAAGATCAACTCAGCACAGTATTCTGAGTAAACTGATGGTATTCTGAATAGTTATTTCTGCACTATCACAAAGTACAGTTTGTGATAGTAATAGTACAAACCTCTCTGGTATCTGTTTCAGAAGAGGAACAAGCTTATGTGGTGCATTTCAAATAGGAAATCACTTTTGTTTCAACCCTTCTTAGGGCAGTGAGCCCTAAGTCCTGCTTAATCTAAAACTCTTCCTGAGCTTTCATTGCCATATGGTGCTGTAATGGGTTTTGACCTGAAATGACCTTATCCAGAAATCATACCAAATATGTCAGTGATTATGAACAGGAAATTCAGGAAGAGAATGCTAGGACCAAGGTGCTTCTGATTTTTACTGGCTTGAACTGCTGCTTAAGGATAATTAATCACTTGTGCATAGTTAATTGAAACTGTTATTTCTGATATATCTTAAAGAATAAATCTCTGAGATAGCACAATAAGGAAAATTATTACTATTTGGGAGACTGATGTGAGACAAAGAAATGTTTCAGGCCATGAAATCAAGGTAAAACACAGTGCACCATGATAATGATATTTTAGGCATTGTGTGTCAGAACTCTGGGGTCTGATTCCAAAACTATCACAGTCATGAAGAATTAATAGCAGTTAAGTTATATTGATATAAATTAGGATTAATCTTTTCATACAACCCTCCCCCCAAAATACTATTCATAGAATCACAGAATGGTTAGGGTTGGAAGAGACCACAAGGATCATCTAGTTCCAACCCCCCCACCCTGGGCAGACACACCCTACACTAGCCCAGGTTGCCCAAAGCCCCATCCAACCTGGTCTTGAACACTGCCAGTGATCCAGGAGCCTCCACAGCTTCTCTGGGCAACCTGTTCCAGTGCCTCACTACTCTCACAGGGAAGGATTTCTTCCTAATCTCTCACCTAAATCTCCCCTCTTTTAATTTAAACCCATTCCTCAGCTAGAATGCTACTTGTGGCAGAGAATTCAATGCTTTGTCCTTGATATTGTTCTCATATTTGCATAAGGGAGAAGTTAAAAAAAAATAATTGCTGTAGGTCACAATCTGATCTCAGTTGTTTTGGTGTAAAACTGGAATGTCATCTTTGTGTGAGTGGAATTACTGAAATTTTATATTGCTGTGAGTTGAATTTTACCCTGTCTCTAAACCATTCCTGCTAAAGATTGGAAAGTATTAAATAGAATAAGTAGGTCACACAAGTGGGATGATACTGCCCCTTATCTTTAAACAATATTCTAATTTGACTGTAGTGCAACGAAAAGAAATGAATACTGTATGTGCTCCCATGTGAGCTGTCAGAAAGATAAAACTGAATATTCTCTAAATCAGCTTTTCCATGGACAACTGCTTCATCATCATTAGTATGTATATCCTTATTAATATCTAGGCCACCCAGTTATGAGACCCTAGACTGCAGCTTTTCATAATTTACAAATACTCCCATCATTTTCAGCAGGATTGTATGCATGACCTATCACAGAATGAACACTTGGTATATTTCTGAGTATTCTCAAAGTGTTCCTTTGATATAAGGACTAAGAATAAATGTATCCATCTGTTTAGAAAGTTGCGTTTATGTGCAGTGTGGTGATCCTTGCCAACAGTTTTACTTAGCCTAGCCGTGTGTGAAAGGACTGGTCACTGTAAGGTGTCTGGGAGTTTGGAATTGAGAGTTTGGCAGATGAGGGCAGACACACAAAGCTTCTAAAGCGATATCTAAGGGTCAGATTATAAATGAATGCTTCTAAATTCTGTAATTGTCCAGTTTAAAAATCTATTCCATTTTCAGTCTTTGACCAAGTCTGGAAGACTAAAGCTGTTTACAGACCACTCACAGTGTCTTCACCTGGTTGAAAAATTTAGCTCAGGACCAGATGTTCACTCACACATGGAAAGTGGTATAAATGAGGGCAGAATAGAGATGAATGTAGACAGGTTTGCAAGGTGAGACTGGGAAAAACAATATAGAGGCGGCTGTTGTAAGCACTGGTTACTTATGCAAAGAATAACATAATACAGTGCAGTCTGAGTGATTGACTGCAGTGACAGCAACTGTAAATGGAGGGTTCAGCCCATTGTTCGATGCCAGGTGGAATTTGAAAGATATATTTCTGGGATGGGTTTAGCCTTATGTGGTTTGGAGTTTTCAACATATTAAAAACACCAAATGATTTCTTTTATTCCACAAATTTGTAGGATTCTATATCTAGAGTAATAAGACATACTATTCCTTGGTCTTAATAATTACCTTATTAACTAGAACTCTGTCAAAGCCAGGAGGGGGGAAGTGAATGAAAATCAACCAAGCAGCAAACGCTGCTTATTAAGAAACACTTTCCCATAGGCATCTCTGGAGATGTCTTGATGAAGATGGTATTTCAAGAGTCTTTTGTGGTGAAAGAACTCTTCTATAAGTACAATAAAACCAAATTATGCTGTTCCTCAATGCAGCAGCACATCCCAGTGCTGTCGAACTAGATTTGTTTATTAGTAGAGCAGTGCAACTTTTCTAAGAAATGGTGAAACATGTTTTCATTACCTTGGCTAAAAAAAATAAAAATGTTAATAGATGGAGATGATCATAACCAGGTCTTTTGAAACAAAAAAAGCTCTTCAGTTTCTTCAAGTGCGTCAAGACACTAGTCTCGAGACAAGCATGCTGGTTAATCTTAAAGAATTAAAAACCACAAATAAATCTCACATTTCTCTGTTTATCAGGGTTAGTTGATGTATGCTTTCTAGACATGCACAGGCTAAGAATTCTAAATCATGATGGAAATATTTTTTTTTAAATCTTCAAATTGTGAAAGGATGAAAAAAACCTACATTTTGTATAGATTATTGCAAACTCTTACCTTCCTCAAATTTCTTGGTACAGCAGGCTTGAAGCTCTTCCTGTGTCTTTTCCGAGTTAGGTACCTTCATGCTATGTTAAACACCCTGTCCTCTAGCACAACCGTTCTGAAGTAAACATGTGCTTCGTGTGATGAGTCAAATACACTCATGAGACAGAATGTTCTGTTATTGAGTCACAGCTGAAGAAAATATGCAGATGGTTAATACAAAAATCTTAATTGTTAGAATACTGCAGAAGATGAAATTAAGAGGATGTAACATCGGTTTGAAAAATAATTCTGCTTTCAGCACAGCCTCAAATGTAAATGCTTTTCAAGTTATGGGATGGTGCATTCATTTTTAGCAAGCACATTTCACTTAAGACATAAAACTCTGTTTTATTCTGAAAGTGACCGGGATGTGTCAGTTCTATTATTTTTAAAGCATTTTGGGTTTTACTTTGAATGATTTGTCCTCAATGTATGGATATGTATACGTAATTGTACTATAAATCTTGAGCTTCAGTATCCCATTTACAGACACTTTGCCAGTGATTTGTCTGTCCTGGTTGGTTTGACTTTAGTACTTATTTTGCATGTTTTGTTACAAAAGTGCCTCCATCTTTTTGGAGGTGGTTTGTTGTTTTTTTTTTCTTTTTCTCTGCTGGCTACATTTTGTTAGTATGCTGGTGGTGTTTGCAGTGTTCCCAGAACTCAAGAATCAGACTCTCGTTGTGTGGTAAGGTGAGGATATACAGCTTGTGAACTGAGAATCAAATACATTTATATTAGTTTAAGACAGAGCTACAGCAAGTATGGACTTTCTTGCAGGTGTCTTAGCAATTTTCCCAGGAGAACAAGCTGCAGTGTGTCAGAGCTGGGCTCTTGGTGCATTAGCAGCTGAACCCAGGAAGGTTATGAGAGGGTATGGAGAAACTGAGTTACATGAAGGACCATACCTATATTGGTATGTCTCGCCTGGACATGAGCCGGCAGTGTGCCCAGGTGGCCAAGAAGGCCAACAGCATCCTGGCCTGTATCAGGAATAGTGTGGCCAGCAGGAGCAGGGAGGTGATC
>VWZZ01004454.1:61555-168301 GCA_013399095.1 Psophia crepitans | reverse complement strand
CCGGCCCTGAGATGAGGAGGAGATTGGAAAAAAAACCCCAACCTTGTGGGCTGAGATAAAGACAGTTTAATAAAATAACAAAGGAAGACAATAATAACAGTAACAATATAATACATAAAACGAGTGATGCACAAATGAAATTGCTCACCAAACGTGGAAAACCAAGCTGATGCCCAGTCTGTTTCCAAGCAGCGATCCTGGCTAGCTTCCCCCGTTCTATTCAGAGCATGATGTTCAATGGTAGGAACATTGCTTTGGCCAGTGTGGGTCAGCTGTCCTCGCTGAGCTCTCCCAGCTTCTGTACCTGGCAGGGATTGAGAAGCTGAAAAGTCCTTGACTGAGTGTAGACACTACAGCTACGGAGCAACAACTACAAACATCAGTGTGTTATCAACAGTATTTTCACCCTAAATCCAAAACACAGCACTGTACTAGCTACTAGAAAGAACATTAGACGCAGTACTGAAGGACATGGTTTAGTGGGTAATAGGTGAGGGGGGGTCGGTTGGACTGGATGATCCTTGAGGTCTCTTCCAAACCTAATGATTCTATTCTATCATCCCAGCAGAAACCAGGACCAGATAGAATCACGTTTTAAATTATATATATTGTATCTTGAGATATTCAAACTTTACAGCCTTTCAGTTTTCAGTCTATTTACAAACTCTTATTTTGTGTAGCGTTTTTTTCTCCTGCATGACTTGCCCGTTGAAGTGCATTTTTTTCTTAATCATTAAGTGTATTTTATTTTCATAAAGAACAAATGCAGAATGCATCAGAAAGAAAAGAGAAAATATTATAGACATATCTACCAAGTAAACCAACCTCAAATATGTGTTGAATCAGCAGTAATATCAAACAATAACAAAATAGTTATCAGACATGGAATGTAATTACTTGGTTTGCATCTTAATTATGTGTGTTAACAAGAAGCAACCTGCTTTTTGTTTAAAAACATATTTTTCCAAAAAACGTATATTTGTGTAGGAGTCTGCAATGTAAATCCATATTCATTACTGGTTAGTATTAAACCACATGAGCATTGGTAGGTGCTTTCCTAACACCAAGGAGCCAGTTCTTGCACCAGGAGGCTATTCCGTATATACATACCCACTAGCTGTTTGCCAGCTTGAAAATTATATCGAAGACATGCTTTCTGAATGTGCTGAGGGATGGAAATGTTCATAAAAGGTGTGTGATTCCGAATGCAGTATGTACAGAAGTATCAGAAGAGGATCCTGGACAAGATGAAGGGGAAAACAGCCTGTACAGGAAGATAGCTGAAGGATGGAAAACATGGGTGCACAGAAAGTGGATTTGTCCTTATAATTTTACTTCTTTCTAGGGCAACGCAGTTAGCATGGAAGAGTATATGTGAAATGAATGTGCTGTGTGACTGTTGGTGTGAACTGATTGCCATGTTTTTTTTTTGAAAGGCTGATGCCTTCAGATTAGACTGAAACTGAAAACTGAGTCTATTCAATTATCTTCTTGAGGTAGGTGAGGGCTGAATCTCAATCTAATTACTTGCTTCTTCAACCAGGAGCCCTTTCTTGTTTGGAGCAGTTCATCTGTCTTCAGAGAAGTTACTGATGTTCTGATGCAGTAGAAAGATTTATTTTATTTTCCATTAACTTTGCATCACAGTGAAAGATTTGACAGGAACAGACATATAGAAATTAGTGTAAAATGTAGGTATTTTTCGTGCATGCTTTGCCTGGTGACATCGGAGAGCCTTGGAACTGTTACTTTCACTCAAATTTTCTGCTTCATAGTTAGGTCATTTAATGGTAGATGCAGTGAGCATAAAGCCTTCATATGTAATTATGATTTTTTGAGTTATGAAGTTTACTCCTACTGTATTTTCAAGACATGTTTTACAATGTAATGTTCTGTCACTTTTATAGAAGGCTAACAAAAGAAAAGTGAGTTCTTAGAAAACCAATAACCACCTACTTCCTCAAGTCTGCATTTGTTTGAGAATAGAAATCTTGTGGATTTTTTATTTAAAGGAATTAGATTTCACACCTGATTTTTTTTTTTTTACATAAGTTTTTTACCAGATCTGTACAGCAAAGTTAACCTAGCTACATCACTCTGCAAATCAACAACATAAACGTTTTGGGGTGAAACAACAGTTACGTTTTGGTATTGAGAAGGCAGAGTTGTAATTTGCATTTGCAGGATTATTTACACTGGTAATTGGTATCACTGCTCTCTTTGCATTGTCAAAATGCGGTTGCAGAGTACCACACACATTCACTTCTGTGTTTTTAAAGTTCCCAGTGATGACAGCACAGGATTCCTTTGGGCCCATATGAACCTTTTAACCTGAGTTTCTCTTTTGTTGGTATTGATTAAATCTTAAATGCCACTCAACAGCTTTTTAAATTACTGTTAGATAGAGTTTAAACGCCTTTAATTTCCAGGGCTTAAAATCCACAATAATCTAAGAATCAGGTGGGAAAGAAGAAATATGACCTGATTAAGCAGACAGAAAGACTTTCACAGAAAACACAATACCAACATGAATAAGTGCAGCTTTACTGAAGCTGCTTTGTACCAGCAGATTGTGCCCCCCTCGTTTCTTCTCATGATTTGGGTGTATGCAGATCCTGTTCTGCAAAATTGCAGAACTTAAATGTGAAGGTACTTATATGTAACCAGCAAGTGTGACTGTTAATATGTACATTTTTGTTCAAGGAACACAATACATTTTTTGTGAAAAACCTTAAGGTCTTCTTTCTTGCACTTACCCATCTAGCTGGGGCACATGCAGTGCACGTGAGAACAGACAAATGCTGGCATGCAGTATATTTATTTGCCATTTCTACATCTCATCTTCCTAGCAGTGGTATAGATTAGTGTTTTCTGGATCTGTAGATGTATGTGTGAATACATAAATAACTTGCAGCCGTTTAAAATCTGACTTGAAGTCAAGACCAAGTGTTAAGTTTGATACTGGCACTACCTTTTAAAGCAGATCTAAAAACGTTAGAGACTCTTGCATGGAGATGATTTTTCCAGTTGGTGCTAAGAACATCATGCTATTTTAAAAGAAAAAAAAAATAGAAAAGTCAGTTAAGTTAAAATCAAATAATGTGCAGAGTGACTGTTTTCAATAATATTTTAAGCTGCATTAAGCCTTTAACTTAAGGCAGAAAAGCTACTGAAAGACCTTCAAAAACCAACCCAAAACACCACATTGCTTCTTGGGGCTAGAGGCCTGAAATAACCAATGGGGTTTGAAGTGTTATGAGCAGCCAAGAGACAGTTTCCTGTGGTACTGATGGAAGCAGTAAGTTTGGAATCTTATTAGAAGGGTTGTGGTGGTGGTTTGCTTCAAAGACATGAAAAATGTAGTTGTATTCAATGTGGGAAACGACTTTTACGTCAACGCATCATATTACCATTTTAATATCAATTGTTCAAATTTATTAGCAATATTTAATGCACCTCAATACCCTTCTGTAAGTAGATATGTATTTTGAGCCCATGCAGATCTCTGCTAAGTGAGAACAGCTGTTTTATAGATACCATTGTTCATTTCATGGAACCTTGCATAGTATTGAAATAATACGAAGTCAAATACGAACATCTAGCAAAATCAGGGCATTGTTTTATACTCTACTTAGTAAAGCTATAATTAGAATAGGATCTTTGACTAGACTAATGAGATGACCACAATAAAAATGAATGAGCTATGACCAGTTGCCCTACTCTGTCAAGACTTCCTTTAGTGGAGGAGTTGCTCATTCAATATGCTGATTCTCAGAGAGTTTCATGAGTTGAGAAAGGCGCTCTCAAAATGTCCTCAGAAATAAATTTACAGGGCATTATTAATAAAATCACAATTTATTTTCAATCAAGGTACTTTAGCGTTTTGGAGGTTTCTCTCTTTTATTCATATAAATCCCATTTAAATCTTAGTCCAAATCTGTCAGAAGTTAAAAGGAATTTTATTAATCCAGAGTTTGATTTCTGTAACACCAAGATTTTTCACAAGTAGTTTCTCCCCTTCAGAGGGAACTCTGACTCAGTTCAAGAATCGTAAATGAGCTCTGGTGTCTACTAAACTTTGTGTGCTTCAATTCTGTGTTTTGTGTAGGTGATTGTCATCCTTTATAAAGTAGATCCATAGGATAAGCGTTAAGTCTTTCTGGAATTAATGATAAGCTGCTTCAGCTTGCAACTGCAGTAGTAGATCACTAAATATTTGCACCAAAAATATTTAAAGGTTTTATCCAAGATTTAATATTGTAAGGTGGTGTAAGAAATGTTTAGCTGTGAATTTTGAATGTTTTATGTGATGTTTGTCATGTGATATTTGAATGTGGTGTCAACTTTCTTTCTGAGATGAAAGATCTCTTGTAGGAGAAGTAGATTTTGGAGGGACTGAATACGTGAAGAGTCTTCAATTTCTTCCTTGCATAAAATTACTAGAATGTCTCTTAATAAATGAAAAATAGAAAGGTAAAGTTCAAGGGGATGACTCACACAGTGTTGGTAACAAAAAAATTTATTTCTCTCTGATCTTTTCAGCAAACGCATGAATCCATGCTTACGCTAATTGCAAGCTAGTTCCAGAGTACACACATTTGTGTCTAGCCAATTTTTTTCTGAACTGTCTGCTGCCTATTTTGCTTAAGTAGATTGAAGAGAATGTAGATAATAAAAGTGTATACTTGGGTGTATTCATATTTTTTAAACTTAAGTTGGAAAATTTGTAGGTTTTTAATGAGATTTGTAAGCATGTCAGAAAATAATTTTATAAACACTTAATGACGTTTATACACTGATATATTTGAGGCCAATCTCTTACTTCATCCCTTATTCTTCCTCTTCTCACAGTTTTTTCTCTTCCTGAATTTACATAACACATAATGAACAATGAAGAATTCTACTTTCAGACCCTTTTAAGAAGTACAGTTTTCTTCATATATTTTTCATAATGCCAAATGACCTCTTATATCTGTTGTTTGACTGGTAGTGGCCACCTGTAGGCACAGCCAATCTGATTATATGTCCTAGCTGAATGTAAAATGAATTCCATTTGAAAACATGATAAACTGCCACTCTTTTAAACTTGCCGTGAGGTAAAATTTGTTATTCCCTTGGTTAATTTAATACTGTTGGTTAAATTATCACCACTCTTTAAATTAGCCACCACCTTTTGAAAAAGCAGTTAGGATTTCCTTTTGAATAGTTTGATCCAAAATAGTGATCATAGAAATCATCAAATTTGCTAAAGAAAAACACTTTCTATTGAATTTACATGTTAATGTAAATAAATCTTCTTTTTCTTGCATAATCATCTGATTTTTAAGTGAGTAATTATTTGTCCTTTGCCCTTATCGTTTAGCACAGCTAAGAAACTGGATTATTAATGAGGAAATATAAGATAATGTAATTGCCGTAAAACACAAATTAAATCCTTTAAGACATATTCAGTAAGTGAGATTACATAATGAATTATTTTTGGGAATTAAAGTTGATGCTTTAAAATTCATCGTGTGACAACACTTTTGTGCGGTAGATCATATTATCAACAAAAACTGCTAGATGGACGGAATTTAACAATTTTATTAGTAGCATTATATATTCTGAATGGCCTAGGGTCAGTTCTTTATAATGGACAGTAGTCATTAGAATGTATTTTGCATAATTTTGCCTTAGTCCTTAATAGTTTTGTTCTGTGTTCTTTTACAGTCGAAAAATTAAACTCATTTGTCTGAACAAATGTCCAGTTAGTTTTATAGACTTATGAAGACTTATGGAGAGACTTTTACAATGAATTTTGAAATGTTAATTGCGAATAAACATTGAAGAATAGGAGATACTTAGCTCTGGATAATGTAATTTTTCTTTTTAGCAAAAACATGATGCTGATGAAAGGAAATACTTTAGGTTCATTGTGTATATGTGAGGAATTACAGACTTGACTTAAATTTTGAGAATGTCTTGGCTATTGAGATAGCAGAGTAGTCCTGTAGAAGAGAGTTAGCTTACTCTCTTAGTCTAAAAGTCTGTTATATTGATCATATAAAAACTACTGTACACTATTAAACTGTCATACCCTTCAACCTCCTCAAAAACCAAGCACAACCAACAATTCTATAAACACTAACAAACCAGTTACGTGCTCAGTAAGGCTGGAACATTCCTGTCTTAGCAGTATCTATGGAGAGCAAAACAAAGCAAACATACTGAAAGGAGTATCCTCTCCTGATGTCAGTAGGTGCGTATGTGTAACTTGTTTTGCAGAGGTATGAAAGTAAATTGACATATCAAACCTTTTGATTTACTGCTGATTTGAAAGTAATAAAAAATCAAGTGTTCTTTTTGAGAAATGTTAGGTTGGGATTTTTCTGTAAAGGGGGATTGGGAAATCTCTAAGCAACTATTCTAGCTTGACAGACAATCTCACAAGAGTATGTTTGCTGCAAATTAAAAACAAACAAAACCTCACATTTACCTTGCAAAATGTTCTAACTCATTATATTTTGGGATTCAGCCTAATGTTTTAACAAATTAAAATTATGAACTCATCTCAAAGTAAAGAGAAATAAAAAGGTTAATTGTAATGTGTATTCCTGTTTCTTCTTTTATAACCAATTTATTACAGGACTACTTCTGTGTCAAAAGTGAGTCTTGAATGTCTAGATATTAGCCTGTGAAAAGCTGCAGTCATTGATAAGTCATATTGTTCATTATAAAAATGAAGAGTTTTTAATTTGAAAAATTGGGAAGAGACTTCCTAGTAGTTATGAAATGAATCTTAATGCTCCTATTGTGGGAATCAGCAGCATTGCTTTTGATGCATATCATTAATAACAAAAAGCCTCATTCCAGTTATTAAAATACTCTCACATATTCTGTACTGATCATTTTTGAGTTTTTACAGTTTGTTGCTTGCATTACTCCCCAGTGACATTATACGTGTAGATTGTTCTCCAAGTATGTACAAGTGAATAATAATATTAAAAACTAATAACTTCCTCTGAGTGCACTGTAGAATTAAAAATGGAAAACAAGTTTAAACCTCTAATATAACGAAAAATTATATTGAGGCTTTAATATTGTTTTGCTTATGCTTCAGTTATTGCTTTCATTAAAGTTTTAATTTCCAGAGATATTGCTTTGATAAAATTAAGTAAACATCTTTGGTTAGTATCTGTCTACATGCTGAAAATGATGTGCCTTTTCCCCCTCATTTATTGCTATCTACTTCCCATTATAATTACTCTGCCTAGTACACACTTATAGTGCAGCAAGACTGAATTAAAATAATTCATCTATATAATCAATGAAAAATATGTGAGGACAATGATTATAATCTCCAAAATCAAGCACTATAGTAAAAGAACAGAAGGTTAGATCTTTTGTTTTTGTTGTAATGATCTGTTTATTCCATTGATATAAGAAATACAAGTATCAGAATACATTTGATGGGGAGAACAGTTACCTGTTACAATTTTTACTACACTTTTAAAGAATTCTGTAATTTACCAGTTACAATTATTTTGCAAGATAACTGTGACTTATTAGCACAAGTGATGCAGATGGCATCACTGAAACCAGAAGTGAGATCTAATCCTCAGTTCAATGAAGTCAGTGGGGTGTTATGTCAATGATTGTCAGAAATGGAGTCATTGAAGGGGAAAGGCTGCTGCCCTGATATAGTTTTTTAAATAGTTAACCTCAAGCAGAGGAGTTAACCATGGATTATCAGTTTTCATCCAGACTGTATCATTTCAATTAACTCTAAACCAACTAGTTAGTGTTACCTCCATTTTTGTATGTGCCTAGATAGCTCGATAGATAAAACCCCACCGGTTCAATGGGCTGTGCTTTGGCGAAGGGACATACATGTGAACATGTGTGCTAATACTAGGTCTTTGAAACATTGTTTGCCTGAAAAGGATGAGGGAGGCATTGGCAGTGATGCGTGACAGTACTGTGTCCCTGAGATCTATAGTCCTCGAAGGCTGAATCCTGTGGTCTTTTCCCATCTCATCGCATCACTTTATTCTTTTTTTTTCCCTTCTTTTCTTTTTTTTTTTGTTGTTGTTAATTCTCTGGTTTGGAGGCACTTAAGCAGTTGTTCAGCAGTTCTAGATTGAATTTTTCCACTTTGATAAATTGGATTTTTTTCACCTTTATCTAAAGTGGCACCTTTTTATACCTTCTTCTGAAGTAGCTGCTGCTGTGTGTGGCCTTTTGGTCAACAAGGTTGAATTACTGTCTACAAATTTACTATCTGGAGCTAAATGTTAGGAAGCAAAAGATTAACCAAAATATGAGAGTCAATAAAAAATATAGCCTTTTCCTAACTTTATTTTTTCCTGTGAAAATAGAAAACTATGAAGAAAATGTCCTCTTCCTTGAGGAACCTTCCAGCTTTTCTTCCTTCCTCCTATTGCTATTACTTTTGATATCAGAAGTTGTAGAAGTCTGAGTATTCTGGCTAAATATTATCTTATCTATGGATAGTAAATTCTGCACCTTTAATTTTCCACTGCTCTGGTTGGTCTCCCATAATTTTTCAATTTCAAGGGAGGTCACTGAGGCCTGGATGGCATCCAGCTCACTACAGAGTTGGCCAAATTGTTTTTGTCTGCTAGTTTGATAAGCCACCAAAGTCCACTTTCTGCATGTGTACAGGTAAATACAGCTACACCTACCTCATGGTTTGCAAAGGCTTGGAGAGAAATTGTTATCTGATGTTTCAGTTCACATCTTCATTGTGTATAGGAAATTCTGCTGATTGCCTGTAAGAATTCTGACAAGCCACTGTGATAGCTGGTGTCAAAATCTGTGGTTAATTGACACAGCCCAAATGATCATTTGTTTTACTTTATCTGATTTCAAATCCACTTTTTCAGTGAGGCACATAACTGAGAATTCATGTATTTGGATGTATTTACTCCTTTGCCATTAACTTTGTGTGATCGTAGGGTAGTAATGCATTTAGCTGAGTCTCAGTTTTCTGGTTAGTAATATGGTTACACTTTCCTCAGCTAGTGTTTTTCACAAAGCTAATATTTAACTTAAAGTTTTTTATAAACCTCCATCAATCCATGAAATGTGCTGAATTTTTGTATGGCGTATTGTGCATACCTCTGCTGATAAAATGGAAAACTCCAGGAGTGCTTCTGCAGGAGTGCAAAATGAGATTGGTTTAGCAAGGGTCAGTGATTCAGCTGAGGCCAGGTCTTGTCCTGATCTCACTCTTCTGCCTTACTTTCTCCAAGGATTATGCAACTGCAGCAATCTGGTGCATCTGTGGAAGAAGAGCTATTCTTGAGATGGTGCAAAGGCTAGGGCCATTGCTGCATCCTGTGCAAGGAATACCATGGGCAGGCAAATCATAGTAAATGAACTCACTGAATTAAATAAGTTATGATGTACTTTCATTGGCGTGATCTGACATACAGTTGTATGTGCTCAAAAATGATTATTTTTTTTTAAATGGAGAAATGTTTTAACTGTCTCATATTGTGAGTGTTTAAGTAAACACTGAACAGTGCTTTCCAAAATCAAAAGTGATTTATATGAGATCAATTTAACTGTGGGAAGATAGTGACCAATGTATGTGGCATGAGGGAGGTGGAAAGAGTTTAGATAATCCCAAAGAAGTTTTAGTCCCCAGTAAAAGGCTTCTTTTTATTATATGGTGTTAATTACAAGGAGTAAAGCAATGGACATATTATTTATGAAGATATAACGATGGAGCATATAGAGGGAAAAAAGTAGTTGTGTTTTGGTCAATTGTTTTATGCACAAGTGATACAGTCAATCATTTTTTTGACATAAACCACCTGTTATTATTATATTTCTTCCGAGGAATGACAAAACAGCATTTCTGCAAGCACCTGTATGAGCTGATCTTCAGGGAGTGTTGAGTTGCAAGTATCCTCAATATTGTGCTATTTCTATGCTTATCTTGATGTGATTTGTAATTATAGCATTGGCTCAATAACATATTTTAATGGTACAAGCTGGCTGGTGTTTACAGCAAAAAAACTGTACGTACCATGAAGACATCTTAAGATCTTTTCATTTCTTCTTAATGAAGATTAAGACAGTATCAGATATGTGGGAGTGCAGCTGAAGGAATAAGAGAATAAGACAAGAAATGTGGTATTTATAAAGGAATGTGTTGATAAGATTTAATCTGGTAAGCTCTGTGCAAAGTGGATATGATTTAATTTTTTACCAATTGTGTGCACAGTGAAGAACTAAAGTAATTATGGTGCAATAAAGCTTAACATTTACCCTAGTTTAATTTTTTAAAACTTCACTTTAAATTTCATGATCACACCTGTTCTTTCTTGCAGAAAGGCAGGCTGGCATTCTCTGGCATGGGCTTTAGTGAGCTAAAGAAACGAGTATAATTCTGGGAAGTAAAGAAACTGGAATATTAAATCGATCCTTACTTCTTGGTGACTTAAGACTAGGTTTTCACTGCAGTCACAAAAGTGAGGGGTAAATTATCCTGTATGGAAATCCGTGCTACATGACTAGTAATGCCAGTAGCAAAGTTAAACTGAAACATCCTGATTTAAGTTGACTACGACATACTAAGCACACAGTCATGTTTGTGAGACCAGTGCCATAGAATCCATTATCAATGGAGGTGAGTATGCCCGTGATGCTGAAAATTAAAATTCTCTGTTATGCTGGTTTTGACCCCTGATGCTACTTCTCACTTGGATGACAACAAACGTGCCCTGACAAAGCTCAGCGCAGCATTTGAGAGTCTCTCTGCTTTGATGCTGTGGAGCAGCTGGAGGTGCTTAGTGGTGACATGGATGGTGGAAGCCGATATGTTTCTGAGCATGTTTAATCTACAACAAAACACTGTCTCTCTGATTACTTTCTACATTAGCAACATCCACTTGATCCTGTAGTTATGGTTACTGTGTTTTATTCAATGTAGGAACTAATTTGGTTTCAGAAAAATATTCATATCAGTTTATATCATGTTGGAAGAACCAGTCTATGATAAATAACACTGTATGAATCACTTCTCCACTTAGCAAAACGAAAAAGAAAGTCAGTACAGGCTGTATGGAAAAGTATTCTCAAATACATGATTTTTAAGGGGGATGTTATTAAAGAGAAATTAGATGTTGGAGTAGTGTGCCTTAGACTGAGATGGGTAGAATTTGCTTCTTACATTGGCTGGTTTACAGAGAAAACAAATTCGGATTTCCAAAGGATTCCAGGAGATTAGGAGTCCATCTCCCATTTGCAGCTGTTGAATTTTTGTTTTTATTTTTTTTTGAAAACTAGGTCAGAGTGCTTGCTGCTATTACTGTCATTTGAAGGGGATTTACTTCAATATTCATCCTAATGAGCTTTGGAGAAATTTCCTTTTAGTCTCTGCAGCAGTGATTCAGATTTATGGTTTCTCAAATCATTGACTGTTATCTTTATAGCACTGATTGTAAAAATTGAGGATGGTGATATGCAATGATTCTATCAAAAATGCAGAGCACTACAAAAGGACAATCCTAGTCCAGTTGTGGGGTTTCTTGAGCCATAGATATGGTGGATAGTTTGCTGGATGGAATATTTAGCAGTCTCCTGTAATGCATAGCCATTATTGTAGCAACTGATCCAGGTTACTTGGTTGAGATTAGGAACAAAGATATTTTTATACTGTTCTTATCTAGATTTGCTGTCCTTCCTGACAGCAATTCAACAGAAATGCTGGAAGAAAAAAAAAAATACTGATTTTTCTTATGCCTGAGATCATAGGGTGGATGGGTGGGTGGGTATTACCTAAACCAGAACCAGATGGTAGTGTCAAACATTGCAGGAAAAGCTCTAATTATTGTCCCAAACGGAGCTAAAAAGTACAAGATGCTTAATGAAATCCTTATATTGTTTCCTGTTCAACTGTGAAAGAACTTTCGAGCATTCAGGCTCAGCGTTTGAATACTATCTAATACTTAGGACTGTATGCATTTCTGGGAATTAGCCATTTGCTAAATGGTCCTTGGGTGTCTTTGGTAGTTTCTGCATTTGAACATTGAAGGTCTGCAAACAGATTCTTTAGCATCTAGTATGATCTTATAATGTTAGTTCTTGCCATTCCGTTGTTAAAGCTATTTGAGATCTGAGTAGAGGCACTATTTGTAACCAGGCCAGCTATTTTGAAAGTTTTACACTATCAAGTAGGGTCAAGTGTTTTTTTTTCAGCATTTTATGACTTTTTATGACATTTTACAGGTGATAAATGCAATTTTCCATTTAGTGCAACAAGTAATCATTGTAGTTTTAATTTTGCATCAATCAATTGAACTTTACATTATGGTTTTTTTATTGTTACAACAGGCTGTGGTATAGAACAGTAGGCTTCAATTATATTAGCAATGTTTTGGCTGTTTTTCACCCAAGTAGGTAATGGCAAATACTTCCGCTATATATAAAATATAGTTGACTTTGTTTAGTAGCCATTCAGTACAAAAAAATGTTGGTATTTCTTTATTATTTATTTCTTGATGTTTAAAAAATTGGCAAAAAGAAAGGAACATTTCAGTGTAAAAGTACGAAATTTCACCTGGTTGCTCAGCTACTTTGTGTATCTGTTGCATTTGTTAATTTAATGGCAGCGATAGTTGTACAGTGCCTGTAATCTAATCTGATTGATTAGAATCTAATCAATTTCTGCAGTAAAAAACCAGTCAGCTGTTGGAATAAATTGGACTGCATTCAGTAGAGAGCCACCAAAATGGTCAGGGGAAGAAGCAGAGATCCTATGGTGAGAAGACGAGGGATCTGGGCTTGTTCAGCCTGTGGAAGAGATGCCTTCTCCTAGTGGCTGCCTCCCCAGCAATGCAACTGAACAGGATTCAGTTTGCTCCGTAACAAACAAATTTTCAGAAGTCTCGGTATGGTTACAAGAGTTAAATTTAGTTCTCTCTAGTAGCCTTTTATTTTGAAGTAGCAGCTAAGAAGCCAACTGGTTTTGGCAGAGCCAGCCATTATCTTCTATTTGAGCTTTATTTTAAAAAATGCTCAAATATCTTTTTTTTGTTAGAGAAGGATGAAAGTGATCAGCACTGAGTTTCAAACACAATCTTTTGTGTAGTCTGTTTAAGCACCACGTATTCCCTGATGTCCTGTTTGTTTACAAAATAGCTTGGATGAAAATGGCATTTCAAAAGCAATGGTTTCTTATGAATACAAGACTAAATCTGTGCTTCTCTCCTGGAACTAAGGATGGTTCAATATGCAAATTGAAACGTGCTCTTGGAGACTATTTTTATGGTAGATGATCCCCATGTGTCACAGATTTTAGCTTTATGGACTGATTGAACACAGAGACCTTGTCAGTCAGATGAACACAAAGCAAACAGATGGACTGGGAAAGGATAGTCGGAGTTACGTTGTACCTTCTGACTATTGCATTTATCAGCCATTTTCACAGATTACGTTTTCTATTTGAAAGGCACTTCAAGAAGTAATTAATTGTAATACTTTTGGAGTAATTTAAAAATACAGTAACATTTTGATATAATTGCTTCGGTACTCTATTTTTTAGAAGTATGTCATTTTCTATTTCTGTTGTATATGTATTGTCAGAAATTGGTACTCCATAAACATGCATAATTAGCTGAATATTTCAAGATTTTGAAAGATGAAATAATGGTTTCATTACCTTCTTTTTTGTATCGGGCAAATGGACTTTTACGTAGAGTAAGGGAATAAATTTAAAGCACAGAAAATTAAAATTTTATAAGACTTGCTGCCCACCAGGGTTGATGAATCAGACTGACTTCAAAGAGAAATGAGGTTTTCATGTCATCAGCTGTTTTTGGTTTTTCTTATGTTTAAAGGGGTGGGAGCTTTCATGTATCTCTATCTCTCGTATGCTGCATCTGATCCAAAGCTGATCAAAGTCTTGCAGTTAATTTCAGTAGGTCTTCAGCAGACGTTAAAATCAGTTTTACTAATTGCTAGAAGGGAAAGGCAGGATTTCCAACCACCTGAAAAATGCATAACTTCCATCAAGGCCTTAGGGAAATCAACACTGAAAAATGTAGTTGTGCGTCCATTCCATTAATAGTCACTGGAGTGAATTACCTCCAAAGGAATACATCTACAATATGACTAAATGAATTGTGTGCTTTTTTTACTCTGTGTTGTCCAAGGCCACATTATATCCCAATAGTTAGCTGTACAACTGAAGACTGTCTTCAGCAAAAGCACAAATTTTATGGAGAAAAATAAAGTTTTAAAACTTTTAACAATGTATAAACTCTTTTTCCTGCACTAAGTATGCCATTTTGTTTCTTTGCTGACTGTCTGAGTCCACACAAGACATGATTTTTAGGTTAGCTTATGACAAATGACTGTATGAACCACAAAAAGTAGAGAGGGCAAGATATAAAGCTCAGGTTTATAAAAGCTTGTCATCATGGTAGAAATGAAGTCTTGCAGTTGAAAAGCCACCTATGACTCCCTCCACTACAAGTGACCCCTCCAGCCTGTCTATACTTGTTGTAAGATTAGTCTTTATTTTGCCCAGGGGACAGACACAATGTGCGTGTTCCAACAGCTGCTCCTTATAAGCAGCGCAAGGCATTACAAGATGAGGAAAGAAGAAAGGTTTTCTTTGTAGTAAAATGATTAAAAATTTGAGTTAGAAAAGATCAGTTATTAAAAAATAATTTCATGAACAGTGGCATAAAAGGAAAGAGAATATATCCATATACTTTTGAAAACAACATGTTTTTAACCACTTTGAAATATGTGTGGCTAGTAATTTCTGTTGCAAACAGAAGTGAGCACAGAAGTCATTAATGTCCTTTAACTGTGACTAATAGAAAATCATGTTTATTCAGGACCTTTGTGGCCTCTGTCCAAAGTGATAATAAGTATGCCATCTGTGATAGTAATTTCTGTGATATATACATATATGACCAGAGAACTGGAAGGATAACAAGTGTTGCTTTTGCATAGATTCAAGAGTATGTCTTTGATAGAAGGGTGACTTTCTGCTGTTGTCGAGATGAAGTTGAGCCTGAAGTCTGAATGACTCTCTGCTCCGTTAACACTTCCCTGAGGTGCTGCAACCTGTTCTGGCTTGAAATTTGGATTAGTTCACAAATGGCTCTACCAGCTTCATGTTAATAAGCCCTGGACCTAGGTCTGAATAGGAAGGTTCAAGTGGAATAGAGATTGTGATTTGAAATCAGTAGATGGAAGTGCTCTCGAATGACACCTACAGAACATTTTTCCATGGATTGAATTACTTGTGTCTGTTTCTCTGGATGTTAAATTTATTCTCTCATAAAAGATGAGTGTATCTTCTTCCACTTAAAAATATATAACTGTCACAACATTTTAAAAATTATGTGTAAATATGCTATACATCAGAATGCTTCAGAGCACAGGTGAAAATCAAAGTAGAATAGAAAAGAAAGTTGTCAGCACAGACATGGAAGTGAAAAATATTATAACATATTTAGGGAAGCAGATTTTTTTTTTTTAATTTGTGTTATGGGCTTTTTGTTGTGGGTTTTTTTTGGGGGGGTTGTTTTTGTTTTGGGGTTGGGTTTTTTGGTGGTTTTTTTTTTTTTGAAGAAAAGGACTGTCACAATTAGTCACGCAGTGTGATAGCCTGTGGAGTAATAAGACCAAGTAACCTCTTTTTCTATTAGATCACTGAAATTCACTATATGTGTGAAAAAATGAATCAGAAATGATCAGATCAATGCTGATGTAACCATCCTGTTCATAAAATCAGGTTACTTTCATTACAGTTCACATCAGAGTCAGACTGTAGATGTAGAAGTTTGGACATTTCTAACAGTTTGAAATGTGTGCTTTGGATAATTTTATTTGATTGCAAATCAGAAAGTTCCTCCTAATACATTACCTCCCTGGTAATCTGTTTCTTTCAAGTAGTCGCAGAACAGGTACTGTGAGCCCAGTTTTACAGGTTTTGTACAACTACGTTAAGCAAGCATATTTTACTATTTCACTTCCTACCCTAAATCAAACAGACTTACGATACATCTAGGTTTAAGGGAAAGCAGGCAATGTTTCACAGATAGGTCTTCATGCTGTGCTATTTTAGTCTTAACTATAACAATGTGTTTAAAACCTCTATCAAAAAATAAACAGAGGCAGTGATTGATGTAACCCCCTACAGTCCTGTGGTCCATGCAGGATCACCAAAGAATTTTTCTCCTCCTTGAATTCTTAGCTTTTTCAAAATATGGCATACCTGTAAAATTAAACGTAAGCAAGCAAATGACATGTGCTAAGCGTTCCAAAGGCTGCTTTGCTCTCAAGTGATAGTGATCACCTTGTGTGAATTCTACTCAAAAATGAGCATTAATCTCTTCTTGTTTGTTTCCCATCCTCCTGGGGCTAAGATGGTATGTGAATCCTGTGCATGAGCTTAAAGTCATGACTGTCCTGTATCTGCTGCAGTGCAGAGGGATGGTACCCTCATCCTAAACCACAGCTCTTAATCTCTGTCTGGAGCAGAGATATTTGCGTCACTCTGTGCTCCTTCTCCAGACTTTTATTTTGCCAGACAGCCATAGCCTCATATTGGATCAGTCTGATACTTTCCACGCTGCTCACTTCCATGTCTTGTGGATCCATACTCCTGCAAGTACTTCCACAGCACAACTCCCCATTTTTCCCCCTTTGAGGATCCTGTTACTATTGAGTTATATTCTAACCAGATTAAAGCCAAGCTGATTAGAGACTACATGTTTTCCACATCTGGAAGTTATTTCCCTCTTCTCATCTAGTATCAATGCTGTGGCTGTTAGTGAAGGTTACCACAGCCCTCCTCTCCTCTATATTTAGCAGATCTGTTTCCTGAAGAAAACCATACTGGAAATTACTCTTTTAGGCAAATCTTTCATAGTCTACCCCCAATGAGTGCCTACTCCTACCTTCTTGGAGAACTGCAATCCATTTGTAAGCAGTAATGTTTTTGTTAGCCCTTTTTTACGAGGTTTGTGAATACATCATCTGTGGAATCCCTGAACAGGTCTGAGAATATCCATATCTTCTTTCCAGACAGACTCCTGTGTTCTGCCATTACCTAACACAGCACGTCTTTGTCAGAAGTGCTTGAAACTCAGCAGTTGTAAACTCTGAAGCAATGGGAGCCGCTGCTTCCATCAGTTAAAATACCATGCGCTGCCCTACTCTATGTCCCCCCTCACCCCCAGCCCCACATTGCTATTTAGATTTTTGTCATCGTTTTTCTGCTTCATTTATGGATGATCAGTGTGATTCTTGAGACTGTTCTTTGTGCTAGGATTAGTGGACAAAAGCCTTGGTGTAATCCTGGTTTATTAAAAAAAAAATCAAACAAAAACGCCCAACAAAAACCACCCCCAAACCCCTTATCTGTCCAGCTTATAGAACTGAAGGACAGGGGACTGACTGTTGAGCACATCTGTGATGGCCTTGTTTCACCCCTACAGAAGCTAGTAGAAATGTGCCAGGGATGCCTGTGAGCTTTAGGTCTGGCCCTGTCAGTAGAACTTTCCTTTTCCACAAGAAATTATTGTTTAACATTAACTATACAATTTCAATGGTTGATTTTCTAGCAGCAACAGTTGCAGTAGATGTTTTTATCATATGAGTTGACAAAATTTGGATTAGGCTGGAAACATTTACAGCCAATATTATTGACACTAATAAAAAATGCAGCTGCTCAGTACCTGAAAATCCTGGATTATGGTATTTAGTGCCTAGCTTTTATTGCCTGGCACTGGAAACAGAACATTATGGGATCACAGTCCATGAAACTTTATCAAGCTACAGAAGGAATCAGAGTCAATCCTAGAGTCTTTGAAGTCATTTGTCTGGTTTATGACCTGGTTTTCCCATGACCGAGTTGCCCACTTGTGGCTGGAAGTCTGAATGTTACAGAGTAGCTGAGGGCTGTAACTGGAAGTAGTTAGTGTGGGTATCACTGGTAACATCCCAGAGGATGCTGTGTCATCCCCCCGCCCCAAGCTGAATGCAGGAGCCTTTCCACAAATCACTACAGTTATGGCAATAATTTTTACACTTTTTAGTGAGGCCGAAATTGTGTACCTGATCTTGAAAAACTGACAGGCTTATCTGTTCACTAAGATGGATGTAAAAATGACAATGAAAACAATTCTTTAGTGAAAAACTCAGCTTTCTTTTCAGGCAAAATAGGAACGGTTTGCCTGTGATGTTTTGTTGCATGTTGAGCAAACAGCATTTGATTATATTGTCTAACCAGACAGCAACAAAACGTTTCTAGACATTTGTTAGCCTCAAGAAGAAAAAAATCCATCTTTCAAATCTTCCTTTGGGCTAATGTTGCTTCTCTCACACTCAGAATTCCTAATCTTCATTGCTGTAATTAGAGAGAAATTTTTCTTGATGAGAATGAGATAGAAACAGGAGACTGAGTGTCTGCACACACAGTACCTGCTACACTGTCCACTCAGTGTGCACGATCACTTGGTGGAACAGTAAGAGTAGAGGAAAGTGGATCCTCAGTGACATTTTCAAAGTGCCATATGATTTTTCAGATATGCACCCCAAGCTTAGTTCTACTAAGCCCATTTGTGGTCCCTCAGTATCTGACAATATTGATCCCCTGTTTCAAAAATGAATCAAGAGGTGAACACAATGGCAAGGAACGCTCTTATGTCTTCTGCTTAACAGAAAGCAAATCACTAAATAGAAATTGAGTTCTGTTACAGTTGCACCACAGGACTCTTGTGTACCACAGCCGGCGAGGCAGTCTGCGGCTGGGTTTACTGTTTCTCAGTGCTCCCATACTTGGCTTTAGCCTGATATTCCCTCTGTGCTAATTAGCTAGAGGGATATTTTCAAGAGGCCAGCTAATGTCATCTTTCACACTTCCTATCCTGAACAGTACCCTTGCATGCATGTAAATCTTTGATGGTTTCTTAATGTTGCTGAGATAATTTCATCACATACCAGAGCAAGACTGAGCAATAATGATAATGTACTTTTGAGACAATCTATGATAAAGTTAAACAATTGTTTTTCCAATGTTCTGGTTTTGTTAACAAACAATATACTTTTTAATGATGTAAAGAAGACTTGGGGGTAATTTAAAACTTTTGGAGCTGTGACAAGGCCGGCTCCCACTCAGTGCACCACTGAGATTCCCTGAGCACTTTCTTTCAAATGCAGTAAATGCTGATGTCTTTGAAATCCACAATCAAAGTCAGTCTTGCCTAGCTCTTTCTGTCTTGTTAGACTGAAACAGTATAAGAATACTTAGGGTGACAAACCATTTACAAACCACGTTTTCTGTGTTTCACATTGAATAGGAGTCTTTAGTTATCTATATCACAACAGCTGATAGCAACTTTAAAACAGACTCAAATTAAGGTCTCTCTTATTCATGTTTCGCTAATAATATATGAACTGAATTATGATGTATCAACCACATGACATTCTTTCTTGATCATCACAAAGTTTTATCTTTGTCATAATTAGTTTTAGAATCTACGTTTCTAGATCTAAAAGGATATTTTAAGTGCTAAAATTGCTTCATCTGAAACTATCAGGATCACTTCTTCACATCTGTGACCTTGTTCTCTTGAGATTTTTCTTAATTATTTTCCCCTTCCATCAGGCAGTCAAATATGTAAGTGTCTGTTTCTGTATGTTTTGTCAATACCTCATTCTCCCAAGTGATTGCTGGCTTTCAGAATAGATGGAAAAATACTAAAAGCTGACTACTCGGAGAGAGACAGTGTTCGTTCTTTGCACCATCCTTTCCTCAAACACTTTAGTGGTTCTGCTGAGAAGACTTTTTGTTTGCTCTTTGTATGAACTGAATCTCAGGATTTCTACCACATTTAATATTAATTGATGTTCGAGCATTTTCTTAGCAGTACTGTAGATACAGATGAATTTTAATTTTTGAGTTTGGTGCCAGCTGTTTTATGGAAAACTTACCGCGTAGCTGCAATTTTTCTGTTAATTTTCAGGGCAGCAGTAGCATATATATCTATTTTTTTAATGTTCCCTTTTATTTATTGTGTTGTCCTTGAGAAGAAAAGCTTTGTGTACAACAGACCTGACCTTGTCTTTGTACTCTGATAATTAGGGAACCATATTTAAAACTGGTCATGATCTTTGTTCTCTGGAGATGAGAATCTTTCAGATGCATGAAGTTCATTTTGGAGTAATTAAATTGAGGAGGTTTTTTATGAACATATGGTAGAACTGTATCTTGTTTTGAGTTGTGCTCTTGAATGTGAGCCCTTCCTGGCTCCAGATGTACAGCAGGGAGAGGAACAGTGTCAGTATTGCTTGTGGTGGTATAGCACCTGACTCCATTGTAACGGAGTCATGCAGACGGGTAGGCAAGGGGTCCCTGTGTGAGAGGGGCTGTGATTTAACAGGCAAGGACGGGGAGAAGAAACAAAACAGTAAAGGGACTTGCTTGAGAATTACACTGTAGATTGATAACAAAAATGGGAATTCATCTTATTCCTCTTGACTCGAACTCACTCTTTACCTACAAAATGCTATTCGTTGTCAAGTTCAGAGCACAAAGCCCACTCCTGGGGGTTTGGACCACCTTTGGTATGACATAGCTCTGCAGCCTTGAGGATCCTCAGCAGCGACCTGCCCCTTCTTTGCTGGGAGCTGCTTTTAAGCTCTGGTTCTCTGCCTGAGCTTTGCTGCAGGTATGCCTGTGCCCTGATTCTGATCCTGACCCAGACCTGCCCCATTGCTACAGAGGTGCCTGACCGTCTGGGCAGTTGGCAGAACCTGGTAACCGTGACTGGACCTGCCATGTTGTATGCTTTACTTGGGTCCTGAGGGACTGTGCCTTTGCCGCTGAGGGCACAGCCCTGCCTGCCTTGCTGTGACTTTGGGCTTCTGCCTCACGTTCCTTTACAAAACAGTCTGCCCTTGCTGCTCCTTGAAATTGTCTTCCTTTTTGTAGATGGTTCTATATAAGGTACAAAAACAGCAAATCAAAAATATCCTGCTGGAGGCAACTTCAAATGTATATACTGCAAAGTATATTTTTCTTTCTCTGTTTAGATATTAGCTTATATTGTGATGCAGTAGAATTTTAAATTTCAGTCATTTTTGTTTATCACCTGCTTGCGTTATTTTACTTGTCCTGCTTTTTCCTTAAGGTAGATGCTGTCTCTGTGTCTGTCTCTTCACTTTCAGCCCCATCACTGCTGCATGTTGGAAGCATTTGATCAGAATGGAAAAACAGAATGAGACTTTAAAGGGAAATTAAGGGTTTATTCCTTAACAGATAACTTCTTGGTTTTGCTAATTTAACAGCATTGTGCAACGTAATTGATGATCAAGAGATTGTTAAACCAGACCAGGTTTTGATTAGATAATATTTGTGCGTCTGTGGTGTATGCTCCCTGCGTTAGAGTGGAAGCAGTCACAGAGTTGAGAGTGAAAAGGGAGCACGTAATTTTGTAGTATCAGATGAGCATAGTATCCTTATGTTTAGTTGCTGAACTAAATCCTTTTAAAATCTTGTTTGAATTTATGATTTTGTGCCAGTGAGAAAAGCAGTATCTAATTTGGAAAAAGAGAAGGTGGTTGAAGAGATCGCTCTCTGCAAAGAAACTGGGGCACTCTAATCTGCATGCACTAGTTTTTCTACATGAGAAATGTTTAAAGGATTTTCCACTTTCTGAACTGTCAGTTAGATCCACACTGAAACATTTTGGCAGTTGCTTCCTGTATGGTTCGTCATATGTCTCCTTGATGAATTCTCAATCTAGGGAGGAAGGGGTGAGTGAAGAGGAAGTAACAAATGTTAATTTAACAAAAAAATAATCTTGGTATATGTCATTTAGAAATGTCACACACACCTTGCAAAGAGTATGTTATCTTTTAAGTAAGGATCCTGCAAGGCGGTGTGAATGGTAGTGGAGATTCTGCCACTGCTATGTAAGTGCGCTTGCAAGGCAGAAGAATAAAAAACAGAAATTAAAACAAGCCCTTCAGACTGAGTGTGATTATCAGGAATGCCAGTTTGTTGATGCTTCTGAGCAGATTGCCCTGGAGGATAAAATGCACAGTGCAGAGCTCCCAGTAAAGGACATCACTGAAGTGGTTAAGTTGGCAAAGCTGTTCTCATGCCACCTAGTCCCCTCTGAAACCCTGTCAGGGAGACCAGAGCGTAATTGCAGAGAGGTTTCTGTCAGCATAGACTTTCACATTACACTCTAGAGTTAGTTAATGATTCAGTTTCTGAAAGGCCAGCTAGGACTGACTGATTTGTAGAAGAAACTAAGGTTTCCATTTAATTCAATTTCATTTTTTTACAGAGTAATGCAATTATCAAGCAATGCTCACAGAATGGGTTGTAACCACTTAATACTTCTGTTTTCTGCTTTGTGTGCTGCTGTCAGGCATTAGAAGACCCCTGAAGCCCTCTTCAAGGTGCTAAATTGTTATTTAGGGTGTATATAAAATAATTCTCAAGTATGGTAGATCTAGTCCATGGTGGTACAACCAGCTGAAAAAATAATTCAAAAATAACTGTCTGAAAATACGAAAGACTAAGCACTGAATTGTCTTACCAGACATACAGGAATAGACTTGAGTCAATTTCCATGAGCTTCATACAGAAAACTCAGGTTCCATTTGACTACAACTAATGATAGATTTGAGTACCTGAATACAAGTTTCTCAACTTCATGACTCCTTTTTTATAAAAAAAAAACTTTTAAAGAAATGACGTCTTGAATATTGCTTTTATCCTGTAAAGGAAGCAAACACTTACTGAGGGAAATTAGAGTTTCTTTGACAAGCTTGTAAAAGACCTAATAGTATAGTAAGCCATAATTCTCTGACCCCTTTTCTGACAGGATTTTATCAGAAATATTTTTTCACAGTTGGTAGAAGAGGACTGTGAGGTCACTTTTAACTGTGTTTCTCTTTTAACGTTCCTGTTAATTTTTCCACTGAACCTCTATTTCCTATTTTTTTAATCAAATATTGTGCAATCTTTAAAAAACTCTTGAGATTTCTTCAGAAATACTGTCCTTTATAATTCAAGTTAAAGGAGCTTTTCTGCAGAACCACTAGGACTGAAACATTGTATCTCTGTGGTATAGTGTAATATTACAAACACAAGGCTGGTTCTTTTTTCTTATATTTTTTTTTTTCTGTTTTCAGTGATCATATGGCCTGCTTTCCCCTTTTTCACTGCGTTGTATCTTTATATGATATTTTAACACAGTGATGAGTGAAAGAGTGAGGAATACATCCCAAAATAAGAAACTGTTGGCCTGCTGCCTTAGCCTCTACATTGTCCGGAAGACATCAATACTATCATAAAAGTTCATATCTCAGCAGATATGAACTGTTACTTTTCCAGTCACTGCAGTTATGATTTTCATCAGCTGAAGACTTTTTTGCTGAAGTATTCAGGATACTCTAGATTCTTTCTGAAGAGATAAAAAGGAGCCGAATAGACTCAAAACTAATTATTAGCTCAGATTATTTTTGTTTGTATTTCTGCAGAGGATTTTCAACCAGCATGAAGCTGACACAACAAATAGCTAGTTCAAGATGCATCAAAGTTTCTCATAGGTGCGTACGCTGGAAAAAATAAATAAATGCAGCAGCACTATTGAAAGGCTTCTCTGCAAGATGTCTTCAAACATAATCTAAAGAGCTCTTTTCAAAATGAAGAGTATCTAGATTTTGTAGTAATGCTTTCAATCTGCTCATCTTAAACTGCTTTCCAGAGATAAGGAAAACTTATTTTTTTTGCTGAAAGATATCAGAACTGGAGAGCCAGAGATAGAAGTAGAGACAGAAATTCCTGAGTTCCAATCTTAAGCTTTCTCAAAACATGCATTGTATTAGATAAAAACAGAGCGTTGTGTTTTCTGCACTGGCTGAGCTTGTGCCATTTTGTAGTCAAAAGTCTGTGTAACTCCTTTTAAGGGACACTCTGGCTTCTGTGGGTCTGTATTGCAGTCTCTTTTCAGCATATCTGTTGTTCTATTCTACCAATATTTAGCCTCCTGAACTCCAAAGAGGTTGTATAACAAGGGAACCCACCCCATTTTTAATGGAATCAAACTAGTTGTGTAAAACAGCATTGACTTGCCAATCTACCAAGAAACTTGTTTTGAAGTGACTTCACTTTTACTGAAACAGTATCTCATTTTCCTAGCAGTGTCTGCGTTTTGTTCCCTCTATTTGACAGTGGCCTTGGGAGCCATTTATTGGAAGCGTTGTTATTCCTCTGATGAACAAGATTATATTGTACTTAGACTGAAATACTGAAAAGTCAGAGTCCAATAATAAGTTGTAAAAACCAGCACGAAAGTCTTCTATAACAAAGTGAGGAAAGAGTAGCTTCAGTCTTGCTTTTGTCTAACTGCTGGTTAGACAAAAGCATAAATCTGAGCTGCAGTCTTACAATATGTCACTGGTTTAACAAATACCTCCCTTTGTCATGCATCCTGTCTAGATAATAAAGATTTAAGCTCCAAGATGTTCTCTTTGTGTATGAGAAACAAATTTAACAGGACTGCGATTTCCATTCTTTCAAGACATTCTGCCTGGCAGTTCAGTATGGATCTTTAGGGATTATATTAGTTCAAGTGTAGTTTTACTCAGCACCTCTGAGACCAACTGCTGTGAAATCAAGTACCTGTACGAAGAAATCTGTCTCCTAATCACATTTTTCTTGCCTCTGTTAACTTTACAGTTCTTGCACTGAAGAAAAATCTTCTTCCACTGTGAAGCCATATTGTGCAGCTCATGCAGATGTGCCCTCCCTGTCGAGTTGTGTTGTTTTAGCAATGCCATAGTATCTCTGAAGGCCCATTAATATATATTATCTCTTAGGGTGCGTTCCTCAGGAAGGCTACCAATATAAAGGGGATGAGGCTTTGAGGTCTACACAAGCTTGTGAGAAGAGTCATTTAGGGAGGGATCAGGAACTGCGCTACCTTCAGGTGAATGTAGTTGCAGCAGAAAGCGAAGGGTGACAGAAAGCTTACATTAAAATTCTGCTGTGTGCTTCAGTGAATATGTATCGGAGGTGTAAACTCAAGATAATTCAGACATTTGCTCTCTAGCAGCAGGTTATTTGTGTAAAAACAACGAAACCAACTTGAAACAGCTTCACAAGTGATCAGTTCTCAACTGCTGTACAGAGCTGATGTCCTAGTTGTGAAACAGTGCTCTTAATACTTCCTTGGATAATTTCTTAAGAGGGAGGCTACCCAATCAGTTATATACTGATTATACAGTACACATCTGCTGTTAGTTGCAACTTGCATATTGTATAATACACAGATTGCTTTCCAAGAGTGTAATTTTTATGGTTCCAGGGTTTATAGTCAGTCTTTTTTTCTCTCTCTTTCTTTTTTCCCCCGATAATATACATGAAAGGAAAATAAGGGCAACATCAGCAAATGAGTTTGTTGCACAGTCCTTCTGAAGCATGGTTCATATTCTTGTCCTGAGAAAAATTTCATTGTTATCAACAGAAGGTTCAAGTAAGAGAAAGTTCAACTATGGAAAAAGAATATATGTACTTCAAGAAATATCCATTGTGATCTGAAGATGAGAATTTTAAATGGTATTTGGTATTTTTGTTGGTCTTACTGGATTTTTGATTAGGGTATTAGCAAAATCGTTTGGAACATTCCGCCATTATCATTTCAGATGCTTTTTGTTAGAATAACAGATGCCAATGGTCACAAGAGTTGAATGGGGAATTAATCTTCCAATACACACCTGCATTTGGTCTAAGTTTTCTAAAATAATGTTTTCTTCTACCATCAAAGAAAAGTAATTTTATTCTCATTTTGCAAATTGGTCGAATTTAATTGACTTTTCTGCTGAGAACCAAGGAACTTTTTGAACTGGATTTTAAAGGGTTTTCAAGCTTTCTAGTTCTCAGTAGAATACCTCAAAACTAGTAAATGCTTCAGTGTTTCTGATTTGTAACCTGCCATCTTAATTGCACTTTTTTTTTTTACTTATAATTGTCTTCTCAGCATTTACTTTCAAGAGAATAACCTGATGTTCCTGTCCTCTCAGACAGAATTGAAGCATTTTGTAGCATCTGCTTTTAGGGTTTACTCCCCTGCTCCCCCTCCTCATTTTTTATTTTTTTTTTCTTTCAGACATTATAAAATTGCACTTAAGCCTTTCAACTACACCAAAATTAGTAATGTCCTTTATCGACCAGTATTGGGTGTGGTAGAACAAGGTCCATGACACTGTTGCATAGAGTATTTTAAGACATTTAGAAATAAGGCTGAGATGTGTTAAAACATGTTAGAAAGAGTTCAAGTCCCTGTACAATAAATAAAAAACATATTTAGGTGTTTAGAAAACTTTTACTCTACAGTGTTCATCTGCAGGCATATTTGAAAATCTGTGCCTAGCTCCCAACTTGTATCATTGTAGTACTGCAGTTTTAAGCACTGCATAGACTTTTCTAATACCCAGGGTTCTGAATAAAATTTTGTGTTTAGGAATGTACACTGCATGTTAATACAAGAATAAGTCCTGAAAAGTGCAAGCAGCTTGTTGTACCACTGCAAAGCTTGACTAGCCCTGTTCTTCCTGGAAGACTGACACTGAAATTTCTTCGAGTATCGCTGTCAATATGCTAGTGGGGAACTGCAGTGAGCAGGGACTTCTTAGCATTGCTTGGTTGTATTTGCGGAGCTGCTGATTTCTGTGCTTGTGCGAAATAAGTATTGCTGGCTGAGCCCTCCAGACGGTGAGAAGCTAGGTTGGGGAGCAGCCGCTTGCACATACGCTGCCTGCAGGGTTGCGAGGAGCTCCTGTTGCTTCCCTGGAGAGGATACGGCAATGGCAGAGCAGCGCAGTGATGGGACTTCCCCTGCCGAGGGTGTTCGCACGGTGTTTATTGCTATTCCTTGGACAGACTGTAATGCTAGCATAAATAAAGCGCTTAACATCTTGGAAAAAGGCTGTTGGTGTTCTAATAACCAGAGTCACATGGTTCAGCCTCAGATATGTTCAGAGAGTTTTCACTTATTACTAAGTAACCAATTCTTTTTACGCTTATTTGCATCAGATCCAGACACTAGAGGTTAACTCATCCTTAACTTATACCTGACTGCTGTCCTTAGCTTTTGTCTAAAAAACCATGGAATTATGCTTGTCAAATTGCATGTGATCACTTCAATATTAGATGTTTTCTAAGGCTTAAAAAACCCAACACTGCAAACATTCTGCCAAGGCTTTCAACACGGTTCTGATTCTCAGGAACACCTAGACAACAAATTCCACATGAAAACTGTAGGAGAAAGTGATTTCAACTGACAAAATTAATGTTCGAGGTTTCCTTTGGATTTTTAATAGAAATAGAAGTATTTCAAAGTTAACACATTTCTACGGTGTGTCTTCAGTAACTGCGTGAGTGTCCATAAGCAGCAGATTAATAATAAGTACTATAGTAATATAAACTTTCACAAGAATAACTCCTTTAATCTTAGGAGGTAGCTGTGGGAAGAAATCTCATCATCAGTGTTAAGGCCCTGGGCTTGCTCTCTTTTAACCCAGTCTGTTGCTTCTTTTTTTAAAAAAAAAAAAAAAAAAAAAGCAAACCCCAGAAATATAGTAACTTCTCCACTAGGTAATTTTTATTCCTGCTTAGCCTTTTAGCCCTTTAAAGACCACTTTGGTTTTCTTAAAAGATATGACTCTAGTAAAAGTCTGAATATTTCCCAGACCTTTTAAAAATTTACTTATTTTTCGGCTTCACTGTTGCCGCAGTGTTAATTAGAAATGAATCAACCATGGCAGGCAGGCAGTCGATACCTGATTTAATTATATCATCTTTAAAGAAGAGAAGTAGGTAGATGCCATGCAGGATTCTGAGAGTGCTCCGTGAGAGACAAACACCCAGAATACTCAGAATTATTTTAAAGTGGTCTTAAGTTAGTGTTTCATAGAACCTTTTGTGGGGCAAGGGGGATGCCTGTGCTTTTTCTTGTCTCAGTGCTAATTACAGGGAGACTTTTAATGAAGTAATTTTTGATTCATAATTATGTTTTTGATAGTAATGTTGGTCCTAGGCTGTAACCTATGTGTAAGTCAGAGTTTAATTTCCTGTCCTGCCATGTCTTTCTCATAGAAGGGTTACATTGCTTTGAATTCTCAAAAATGAGAGGACCTCAGATTTAGCAGGGATGATCCTTTTATTTCTTTCAAGACTGGGAACTATAATTGTATGTCTGTATGTTCCGGATGAAGACTCACAGATTAATGTGAATATGATGACACTGAATATTTAACATTCTGGGGAGTTTACTTTCATTTTCAGGCAGCTAACAAAGATGAGTTTGAAGGCCTGAAGTTTAGGACTGTAATGTTTTTGGGTTTTTTTGTGGTCAGTTTCTTCATAAGGCAATTCAGAGCAGAGAACCTTTGGACCTGGTAGGCAACTAGTATGAATGCCAGCTCTCACTTCCCTGGTTTTCAGTATCCCAGTGAAAAAAAAGTTGAATATCTTTCATGTTAGTATTCAATAAAAGAGTTTTTCAGCATTTGTATTGAAAGGAGCCTTCTTTAAGAATACGTCTTTTCCTTTGTATGTTTAATTTTTACAAAACCAGAATATTTTGATGTATAATAATGAGGCCTTTTAGTATTGTGAAGATTTTCTTTCAATTCGTAGCTGATGCTTCAAGAGGAACTTAATTACCGATGAACCAGTAGCCAAACACATTGTGTTAACTTGAACACGTGGCAATTAATTGGCACCAGTTGAGGCTCATGTGCCTTATGGCTGCCCAGCTGCTCCGTACAGGGTTAGGTTACAAAACAGACCTTGGTCTTCTAGGGTTTGAAGGAGCACATCTGCCCAAGCAAGCTGCTGAGTTAAACAAAGAAGGAAATGTGTTTTAATGAAAACATTTAAAGACAGATTAAGTCCCGCTGTTGCAACCCAAGCTATTAGGTGTTCCCTTTGTGATGCTCTTTTACCTTCATATTTTTTTCTGTGATTCAGGTTTGCATGTGCTCTGTTACCTGTCAGTCTGGCAGGTAAAGCAATGGACTCTTTTTCAAGTAGCCTGCACTTTCATTTCTTAGTGGTAACAGCTATGGAAAACAAAAAAAAAAAAAAGGGGACACACATTTCCTGAACCCCCCCCCCCCCCCCTCCAATCTCACAAAAACAGCAACAGAAAAAAAGATAATGCTTAAATTTCATAAAGGAACAATGTGGTACAGCAGGTATGGTCAGTGTTTGACACCTGGACCACTGCTGCTACAGTCAGAATGCAGTCTGTATTTCCAGAATGACCTGTTTGAATGGTTTTAATTTGGGATAAGGGACTTATTTTTGGTAAATAAATTGTGCCATTATTTTGGTGGCAGAAAGGAAGGCAGGCAGAACTCCTTGCACTCCCCAAACTGCATTTAAATTCTGTACACACATTGAAGAGGTAAAAAAATAAAATAAAAAAAATTGAAGAAATGCTTAAGGGAGCTGGGTCTCTTTAGCTTGGAGGAGACTGAGGGGTGACCTCATCAATGTTTATAAATATGTTAAGGGTGAGTGTCAGGAAGATGGAGCCAGGCTCTTCTTGGTGTCATTAAGCGATAGGACAAGGGGCATGGGTCCAAGCTGGAGCATAGGAGGTTCTGGGTTAACATAAGGAAAAACTTTTTCACCATGAGGGTGACAGAGCACTGGAACAGGCTGCCCAGAGAGGTTGTGGAGTCTCCTTCTCTGGAGACATTCAAAACTTGTCTGGACACGTTCCTGAGTGATGTGCTCTAGGTGGCCCTGCCTTGGCAGGGGGGGTTGGACTAGATGATCTTTCAAGGTCCCTTCCAACCTCCACGATTCTGTTATTCTGTAATTTCTGATGACTGTCAGCATGTTAGCCATCAGTACAATAAGCACCTTGTCTGACGTTCTCAGGAAAGGTTGATTTTTTTTAATTTTTTTTTTTTAGTGTTGATGATGACCATAATTATACAGTTCCTTTTTGGTAACAGTTTTATAGCTAAGTATGCCTGACAGCTTTTTAAATTGTAATCTGAGGGCACGTGCCCTTAGTCTTGAAGAAGAGCATTAGTGCATTATCAAGAAATATTTGTCCTTCTCATTACTTCTTACTGTACTACTTCGTAATGTTAATCCAGTTTAGTTGTGTATTTTATTTGTCAGAATTTTCATTATCTCTCCTGCTTTTTATATAAAGCTGGTATATCTGTGAAAAAAACCCAGTAGTTGCAAAAAATGCACATATTTAAATTCACCTCACAAATTTTACTCCAGAAGAATAAGGCAGAAGGCTTTTAGGAGACTTAAAAGAAGTAACCCAAATGTTTTTCCTGCCTCCGAAGGGATTGTCAGAAAGATTTAAATCAGCAAGAGTGCTTAGGATACTCACAATTTGTGCTTTATTACCCAGCTGTTGTTCAGCAAGACATTTGGCTATTTCTGTGTGCTGTTCTTCAAATAATTGCAAGTAGCATCGCAGAAAAAGAAGCATTAAATATATAGACTGGAAATATGATCATATGAAAGACCTCATTTAAATTGTCAATTTTAAACAGACTTGATGAGGATTAATTTAGGATCCCTCCTTCTGTTCTAATACATTCTGTATTGAATCCTTTGGTTCCTTGTACCATATATTTCCATATGGTGATTTTTCTGTGCTTGGTTTTTAGTGTCCTTGCTCGTGGTAAGAAAGTGCCGCTGATACACAGGCTAGCAGAGCTTGCTTGGACTCAGAAAGTCTTAGTTTTCAGCCTGAGTGTGTCTGCATCCCTAAGTGCTCAGCTATTGGCTTTCCAGAAATTATTTTGTAAGCACTGTGTGTGCGTGCTTTATGCATACGTAAGTTTTGAGAGACATATGTGGTTGGTTTTATAACAGTGTAGAAGAAAAACAATTTCCAGAACTTCAGCTTTTTTGTTTTACTTGATGAAACCTATACTTCACTTTAGAGAGGTTTTTATTCTGGTTCAGCTTCTTTCTGTGATATTTTGTGTTTTCTCAGATTACGGGCATTTTAATTATGATTTCTAACTCACATTTCGTCTTTCAGAAAAAAAATTCTGTTGGTTTTGGCTTCTAATTTATATTGAAGTACTTCAGTATTTTACATATTCTTACTTCCACTCCTATTTTAATGTTCTGCAAGTGACAATAGAGATGCAGGATAAATAGTTAAATTAAAAAACTTGATATTTATTCTTTTTTGCACTTTAAAGCCTAAAACAGTTGCATCCCTATAACAACAATTTGTACGTAACCTGAGAGTATTTACCAAAGTTCTTGTTTTCTTTAAGAATATTCCCCTTTACCCTGAAGTATTTTGTAACTAACAAAACCCTAACTGGAACCTCATCTCTGAACCGATGTGGAAAACCTTCATGAGAATAAGCCAAATAAACCAAAACTGCTTTGTCATTTTAGGAAGACTTTTGTGAGATCAAGGTTGAACACAGTTAAAAATAAATGAGGGTCTGTATAAAGCAGTAATCTAAACAGGTGCATCAAAAGCAGCTTCTGAGTGCAGGCCACCAACCAAGACAAAAGTTGTTAACTTGGTAATGGAAGAGGATTATTAATTTTCTTAACTATTTCAGTATCAATTAAAGGAACAGAAGCTGGTTTTGAGTATATATAAATGCTTGTTGATTAGTTTGAGTGTTTTCTCACGGAAGGGGGGGAGCAGACAGAGTTTTAAGATAGACTGCTCCCTTGCAGCTTCTGACATACTAATTACTGTGTTTAATCTTCCTATTTATGAACTCTTTATTGTTTTCTATTAGCCATCATTAGAATGTTACATTTGGGTTATAATTGTGTTGTGTAGTTTGATTTGTCCAAGCTGCATACTTCCTGACATACCATAAAAGAAATACAATCTCTTAGCATACTTTTAATTTGTTTCTTTCATGTGCTGCTACTCAGCATATTCATGACTTCCAAAGAGAGAAAGGTAGGTGATAAAAGTTTTCTCTTTTGATTTTTAACCCTGTTACAGTGCTTGCCACCTGGCAAAAACTGATTTGCTTCTTTTCAAGTTTGGGTAAATCTCATTTAAGTAGAAATTGAAATGTAAAGGATTCCCTTAAAGAAAATAGTATGTAAGTTTCAAATCAGGCAATGCTAGACATGATTTCACAAAAGCGTTACCTTTAAGTTTTATTAACCAAATCCACCACAGTCCACTTTCAGACACAATCCAGGCACAGTGGTCATCTTCAAAGATTGTGTTTTTCACAGCTTGCAAGCACTGCTGCATGTCCCATGGCAAACCTGGGAATGCGTTTGTTCCTCCATTTGCTTCACCTGTTGTGGTTTTCCTCCTACCCTGTATGCTTAGCCTGACTGCTTTTCTCCCACAGAGAGAGAGCAAGGCAATTCTTTACTTCTGCTAGATACAGCTTTGTATCAAGAACTTGGGTAATGCAGTTTGTATTGTATAAAAATTGCCTGTAGGAACCCCACTCCTCCACCCTCGATAAGATACACATGTATATAGAAAACGTTCTTATCTGGAAAAATTTTTAGAAAATTCTACTTTTTTAATGTATTTTGGAGATGCCTTCTCAGTCTTTTCTGAAGTTTTATTAATATTACTGGTCTAGTTTATGCAATTTAATAACTACATTGCCCATGGTGATTACACTTATGGAGTTGTTTTGTACCTTAGTAAGAATAATGTGATTTGAAATATTTCACATATGCCATGTGAATTGATTTTGTGTGAAGGAAAAATAACTGCAATTCTTTTGTCTTGATGAGTAAAGCAAGAAGCAATGGTACTTACAATTCTGAAGTTTATATCCATCCAATACAAAACCTGAATTTTCAAGTGTAGATAGTGAAAAATTCTTGGGTTTGTTACTTGTATGCAAGACTTAGTATTGCACGTGATTTTGCATTTTAACAAACCTTTATCTTATCTGAAGATAGATAAGTTGAAACAACTGAACTGGAGCATTAGACATTGAGCTGCTGGAGCATGTCCAGAGAAGGGCAACAAAACTGGTGAAGGGAACTGAAAAACAAATCTTATGAGGAGCGACTGAGGGAACTGGGGTTGTTTAGTGTGGAGAAGAGGAGGCTGAGGGGACATCTGATTGCTCTCTACAACTGCCTGAAAGGAAGTTGTAGTGAGGAGGATGTCGGTCTCTTCTCCAAAGTAGCAAGTGACAGGACAAGAGGGAATGGCCTCAAGCTGCGTCAGGGGAGATTTAGGTTGGCTATTAGGAAACACTTCTTCACAGAAAGAGTAGTGAGATGTTGGAACGGACTGCCTAGAGAGGTGGTTGGATCGTCGTCCCTGGAGACATTAAAAAACCGTGTAGACGTGGCACTCCAGGACATGATCTAGTAGGCAGGGTGGTGTTAGGTTGACGGTTGGACTTGATGATCTCAGAGGTCCTTTCCAACCTTAGTGATTCTATGATTTATCTAAGTAAAATGAATTGCAACCACATAAAGTAGAATCATAAACACTCTCAGAATCAAGTCAACTGCCAGTGTGCCCTTCAGAGCTTGATCCAAGTTTCGAGTAAAAAATGGGGAAATTCATTCCTATGGAGAAAATAGTCTAAATTAAAACATTTTCCAATCAAATTAAATTCTTAATTTAGAATTAAAAGACTATTACATTATAATAGTACAAAATGCCCCCTAATTTTTTAGTATTAGTGATCTTTCCAAGAAAAGTTAAAGCTGTTCTTATTTGTGGACCTAGTACCAAAGAGGATTGGTTAAGAAGATGGTAGAGAAGAAAGCTTAGAAACATAATAAAATATTGTTTATGTCCTTTAGTGTTACAAATACTCTGACCCTGCATATTTTGTTTCTTATTCTTTTCAATAGGTTTTTAGTAGACAGTAATTATATTGATGATGATATTTTCTTGAAACTGGATATCCAAAATCTTAAATTTTCTGCTTAAATAATCACATTCTGCATTTAAACAACATTAGTTTGATTCTCTCTATGTTATCGATCCTTCCTTCACTTCTACTGTGAGGTACCTTAACTTATTGGCAATCAGATACTCGAGCTATCACTTCTGGTTGCATTAGAATACAGTTTTTGTTAATATAGTGAATGCATTTTTCGATGCAAATCGAACAGGTTTTTGGACAGAGCAAGGCACAAGGTGTGCCATTATTTATTGAATGTGAGGTTTAATAAAAGTGTTGTAAACATACAGTAAATGCAGTTCTGACGTTAGCTTGATGGAAGTGTGGGCTCAAGCAGTACTTATTGAAACTTTGTTTCTGTCTTCCTCTCATAAATTTATGTCCTTAACTAAACTAGCACTAAATGCATTTGCATGTGTAGAAATTAATCAGCAGGAATTTCTTTTAAGGGAAGACATTTTATGTCATAGTTCTAAATAACAAATCATTTATTTGATAACAAAGCTAACAGTCTACAAATTGGTTTGGTTGTCAGGTCTGACAATTTTCAATTCTGATAATAAATTTCTTGTGCTAGTATCATTACAGTATTACTGTAAGCTGCTTATAATGGTGGGCACTCTTAGGGGAAAGAATTGTTTAATGGACTATTATAGGAAATATACTTTTACATATTTAGCATATTTGGCAAAATAAGTTTAGAAAAATAGGATTTTTTTTTCCTGCAGTTACTTGATAATTAAACAAGTTGTTAACAAATTGGATTATTCCACTAAAATTGCACTTACTCTTTTTTTCTTGCTTTCGCATATCACAAATAACCGGTTAAATGTAAACATATGAATTATTTCACTACTCATGCAGTTTAAATTTATATGTTTATGTTTATCCTTGGAAAGTCTAAGCCCAAATTCATATTTCTAGAATGTAGACTTTTGTTCTTTCTTGAGGCTTTGTTAGTTTGTATATCAGTTTTCATCTCAGTACTGTTGGGGAATGATGAGTGACCTGTGTGTTAGCTGGAAGTTGGAATCCCTGATGTCTTACCAGATTTTCTCATCTTTATCCTGATAGCAATGATGAAAAATACAAAAAGATAGCAAACTTGTCTGCTTAAACTAACAACCATAATTTTATTTGTAATCTGTGGCAATATCTTCGCACAATAGTAATTAAGTAATGATGATCTGTTTTCAGCGGTAATTAAGCAACCATGTTTTCTAGAAATGCTTAGGCAGCTATAATTCATTAAATGGAGTTGGCTTTTAATATTTCAAATGATTGATATTTGATAATTTTACATTATATTAAAGTATGTAAACATTGAAAGAAATTTCACAGCATGGAATTCAGTGTGTGAGCAGAACAACTTAGAAGGCACATTGCATGTAATTTTCTTAATTTTTAATGACATCATTGATAAAAGTCTGTGTGCCTTAAGATTTAAAATTACTGTATTTCTCAACTGTAAGGAAATAGCTACTATGAAGTAAAGCCTATGGGAATTTGGTCATTAATTTAGTGTGACAAAGATCAGAAGGTTAGTGCTTAAGATAGTCGAGCTGTCTATCACGTGTTGACAAAAGCCAGCTTTTTGGACAACGATTCTACTTGTTGTACTAGTGCAACAGTTTCCCTTTCATACTAAAGGTTAGACTACACTTAATTTATCTCTAAATAGCAAAGAAGCACTTCAGAGGAAAAAGAAATTTAGGAACAGGTAGAGCTAACAGGAAAATAGAATAGCAAAGACTGCATGCATGCACAGTGAGCCCTGAAGTGCCAAAACATCTAGACACCAAAAATGTGGGCAGACTTGCTTTTCTGCTTACAAAGGGTCAGGACGAAGGAATGCTTCTCTACGTGATAGCTACATTAATTATAAAAGTAGCTAGTTTTGATAATGCTTTTTTTTTTATTTAACAGCTGATCACTGTCATTTTGAAGAAAATCAGGGAGCCTGTCCACTCCACTGAGCAAAGCAGTAGTTTAAACTGTAGTCATTTCAGAAACACTGTTAGAATGGTGGGTGAATAGCACAGAAAAAACCTTACCATGCACACAGAATATTCGGTGTTTCTTAAAGCTGTTTAGGACTCATATCTGTTACTTGGACTCTCAAGTAACAGGCAGCATTTAAAACAAAACAAAACCCCCATAAAATCCAAAACAAAAGCCCAAATCCAACAACAACCATCAGGTGTCAGACTTCAGATGATGAATATTAAATGCTGGCTGCCACAGGTAAAAAAACCCAGCAGAACATGATTGTTTGATGCATTTTCATTCTTTTTATAGCTTCCTAAATGCTGCAGTCATGCTATATGTTTGAAGGGAACATACAGAAAGCAAATGTTTTTAAAATTCCCTGGTGTCATTTGCAAGCATCATTACTTTAAAATGCTTTTTTTTTTTTTTTTACTTTTCAGAATGTCAGAATTTGGATCAAAACTAATTTTAAAAGTTCTGTTAAGTCTGATACTGCATGTTGTTGACACCTACAACAAGCTTAGCTTACCCACATTGTATTTCAAGGAGAAAAGGTAATTATTTCCATGTTATTCAGTCTTTGACTGTGATTATGGCTTCTTCAGTGCAAAATAAAGGTATGACAGTGTGAAGCATTCCCTGGCCATAGTTAACTTCCTGTTTTAGTTATCCATTCCTTCAAGGACCATTACTCCAAAATTAATTTTGTGTTGAAGGCATGGACTGTGAATTTAGGCAGAGCCTTAGGCAAAAGTCTTTCTTGTGGCCATGGTGACCGTCTCTGATCTATGATAGCTGTAACATAATATTTCTCTATCTACTAACCATTACTGTAATCGCTGCCTGAGGACTCAAGTAATTTTCAGCTAAAATTTGCTAACCTTTTAATAGGGTAACAAATGGGGAATACCCTCAAATTCACTTTGAGATATAAAGCTTTGATCTGTTTGTAAAAGAATGTTCTGTTTCTCTGAAATCCCTTGTGAAGGCCAAATAGGCTTGCAGTCCATGTGAAAATACCTTCCTGTATCTATACATCTGTTTGTTCAGCAGGGACACATGTATTCTGAATGAGCTAGAATTGTTTACCCAACAGCTTGGCATTCACAGTTTTTCCGTTATAAGCTGGTGAAAGTTCAGAAGCCATAACAGATCATCACCTCTTAGAGTAAATACTGAAAACTGCCGAGGGTTCACAAAAAATGAGGGAAGGTTATTTTCCTCCACAAATCTCTCACCTGATTTGGAATAATGTTGTCTAGTATATAGACAAGTACAACTGTAGTTGTATTTGATGTAACGACGTCTCCTACAGGCACTAATTGAAAATCACAGTGCGCAGCACAGAATTTCTGTTTTACCAGCACACAGCACTTAACGAGCTCCTAGGCTCGCTGTTCTGTAGGACTGCTGGATGTGAAATAACTGAGAAAGGCCATTCATGCAGAAAGCTATTGGAAATGTTCTGTTTACAAAAGTAAAATCACGTGATGGATGAACGAGGAGCAACTGTGTAAGATGCGTCATTTGAGGTGTAACTTGGAATAAAGAAGGCTGTGCATTGGTTAGGAAGATATATTTTTGCCTGGGTTTCATTAAAAGTTTTTGAAATTAAAATGTGCTGTCTTGTAAAGTAAGGAAGTTCCTGGGAAATTTTTTAAATCATTGACTGCTCTTCCAACTCACCAATTTGCTTCAACTTTTCATTATACTAGCAATGTACAAAAGCAAAGAATGAAGCAAACAAACGACAAGTTGTGTAACAAAGGAGAAGGCTGTAAAGAAGTTGAATATACTCATAACTGCATTACGAAGAGATTCTTTTCTTTTATAGTGATTGGAAAAATTAGGGCTCTTAAATGGTTAAAGGTAAAAAAAGTTACAAAACCTCGATGGGCTTTGATGCTTATGTGCAAAGCATACAAGAAAGGATTTACCTGTGAAAAAAAAACCACCTTAATTCCAAGCACAAGCTGCTCTCTGAACTGTGCTAACCCAAAACGATTTCCAGCTGTTTCCTTTCACTAGACACTTGCTGTTCCTTTTTATCTTGTTCTTGGGAGTGGTAATTTAAAGAAGGTAGTAGATGAAGTCCTCCTCATTTCTCGTCCATGCTCTCTCCTAGGAGGTAATTTAAGCACTTTTGGAGATGCGAGAAAACAGTTCATGTCATCTATATTTAAACATCTAACTGGTATCTAAATCTGGACTGCAGTCTCACAGGCTACTTCAGATGGGCAATGCAGGGATAGAGGAGTCCTCTGAATTACCCTCCGGAGGATGTGAGGCAAAACTAGCTTGCCTTGGAGGAGATGGGTTTTTTTCACTGTGGCAGTATAGAGAGCTGTAGGAGGCTAAACTACTAGTTTAACTGCCAGAACTTGGAAAGTCTAAATACTGCTCTTGGCACTGATTATCCCAGTAAGCTCAAATTGAAGGTGAAAATAGTTTGTGGTAACAGCAGAGGAAACATTTACAATTTAGTTTGTAGTCTGCTTATAAAGTCAAGAAGCTGATATAGTACTAGAAATATCCCTGCGTTAACATTCTGGTTGTTTAGTAACTGGTGTTCCTATTTCTCCTCAAAAAGACCTCTCCCCCTCATTTTAAAACCTCTCTCTTTTTTTTTATTATGTTTTGACAGATTTTTCTTGTAAACCAATCAATATAATCTAAGACTGTCTTGTAATATTAATCTGGATAATGAGTAATCTTCAAGAGTTTTATTCCTGGTAATTTTCATAAGGAACAAGTAGTAGTAGACAATGCCCTGTGTAGTACAAGTCTAACATTAAGAAACTGAACTGTTTGGGGATTTTCACATCTATAACATATATCAGAGATACTCAGCATGCCAAATTTTTTTTTAAATATAGAACAGAAAGGTCTTATATAAGAGCAAGATCTAAAAATTTGTATGACTGAAAAGTGCGAAATCCAAGCATCTTGTAAAAATTTTATGCTATGGTTAATGAAAACAACTCGTAGGATACTAACTCACAAGCAATAGAGAATGTTGTCAAACAGTTTCTAAATTATATCAGCAAAACCTTGACATCTAGCAGGGTTTCATAAAGATTAATTTTATTGGCAACAAAATTGGAGTGAAAAAAAAAGATAAGGCTTTCATATTGGAAGATTTTCCTTTTCTTGTGAAAATACATTACATTGAGGGTTCCTTTATATACCTCCTACTTAATAACACAAATGTTTTCAGCCATTCTGAAAGATGCTCCTTAAATCTAACATATTGCTGTGGGTTAACTACAGTACGTTGCCAAGCCCCACACAGCTGCTTACTCACTCCCCCTCAGTGGGATGGGGAGAGAATTGGAAAGCTAGGACTGAGAAAATTCATGGGCTAAGACAAAGACATTTTAATAAGTAAAGGCTGAGCACACAAGTAAAGAAAAATAAATAATTCATTCACTACTTCCCATCAGTAGGCAGATGTTTAGCTATTTCCAGTAAAGTGGAACTTTGGCATGTGTAATAGTTACTTGGGAAGACAAACTTCTTAACTCTGGATGACCCCCTTGCCTTACTCCTTCTTCGCCCAGCTTTTATTGCTGAGCATGATGCCATATGGTCAGTTGACGTCAGCAGTTTCAGCTGTGTCTCCTCCCAACTTCTTGTGCACCTCCAGCCTACTCACCGGTGAGGAGGGCTGAGAAGCAGAAAAGGCCTTGGCTCTGTGTAAGCACTGCTCAGCAATAACAAAAACATCCCTGTGTTAACCATGCTGTCTTGGTCACAAATCCAAAACACAGCACAATGTGAGCTACTGTGAAGGAAAATAACACTATCCCAGCCAAAATCACTGTGCATAAGAAAATGTGTTTGAAATGACAATTCTCAAAACTCAGTATGAATATATGAAATTCTGTATATGTTCTTAAATATTCATGTTATTTCTAGAACGTATGCACTTTTTTCAAAATTCGAAAGTAATACAGATATGAATTTTTGAAATCTTACACTTTACTAAAATAAACACCTCATTAATTCTTTGGGGATGTTCAAGAAGGACAAGATATTATCAAGTCTGTTGGGTTTTTTCTTCATTTGTAAATTAATAAGGTATTGATAGCATGCATCATGTTAAAAACACCATGTCGTAAGATAGTTTTGATGTCTCTCTCCCTGTATATACACGTAAGTTTATGATATAACGATAAGAGAAAGTAATCCTTTCTTGTATTTCTATATCTCTGGAATACACCAACACATCTATCACGCATATTGGTATCATCAGTAGTGGTGCAGGCTGAATAAGTAGTAGCCCTTCTAAAATTATGGAAGTAGCTTTTGAATCAGATGTTTTTTCAAATGATTCATCCCTCAGATAATTGAGCTGGGACAAAAGATCTTGCTTTTCAAAAATCTTAATGGATTTTGCAAACTTAAGTTCATCAGCTGTGTATCAGCTTTTACCTATTAATGTTAAATGCTTGACTGTAATATAGTTTACTACAGAGGGACCATTTAAACTGTTGACCTTTATTATAATTGTTTGAATGAGCAGTCCATGAATACTTAGTTGAAATTATGTTGCAGAATGTTATACTTAAAAATCTGTTCTTAAATTCAGCTTTTGTTTAAGAACAAAATCCGGTTGCATATTATTTTGCATAAAGACTAGCTGTTCAACTGTTTGGATCTGTTGTGACAAAACACTTATTTTCCAAGTGGCAACTGACTTAAGGAAATATCCAGTCACTGAATGATTTTCATCTGCTTTCTCTTCACCCCAAGCCCATCTTTGGTTACGACAGGGTATCGGTATTCACTGTCATCTTCAAGAATGAGCATACATCACTGACAATTATAGTTTGGGCAGTATTACTGAGTGTAACTTCTCTTCAAAAATAAAACTTTTCAGTGTGACATCAGTTACGCAAACAGTCCCAGGCACATGCAAATGGATGTAAAATCTCTTGCTAATTTTTGCTAGTAAAACAATTTGGAACAATGTTCTCTGTGTGGGAAGATGCCAGTCTGTGAAATACTGTGATGAACTGTTAGAATGAGTTATTCCATAAAGAACCCAACAATGGAGGAAGTGATTCAAGATTTGGTAAATAAGCTTGAGGTTTAATTACTTCCCTAGAATACATCACTGTCAGTATTTCCAGACTGGTATTTATTTTTCTCTTTTAAACTCAGTCCGTTAGATGTTTTTAATAGTATATGATATGTCTTGGAAATTAGATTGAATTTATAGGCACATAGTTAAAAGGTTTTCATGTCCTTCCTAATGGTTAAAGGCAAAAAAGAGTACTGCTTGGATGTGTGGCAGTATCATCTACAGCTTAATTGCATGGAACTGACTGAGCTCCTTACTTATAAATTCTGTTTCCTGATAGCAATAAGGTACAAGCTTACTGCATTTCTCATGTAGTTTTTGAGGTTTCGGATTTATTTCTATTTTCTACTCTTACAAAGTATATTGATATTTTACTTTTCTTATATTGCTCTTATTTTTAGTGACTTTTAAGCAGTATTTCAATGGATCCTATCTGCTGCTGCTCTTGAAACTCTGGCTGCCGGTTTTATCCAAAAATAATTTATGGATTAATGGGACTACATGTAATACAGCCAGGGATGTGACAGCATCTAGACCTTTTAAACTGAGTTGTGGTTGTGTTTGAGGCTGGTTTTTTTGCTTGACATTTACAGTTCTTGCTTTTTTCCCCTCTTTTGTTTTCAATTATACATTTAGTGTGGGTAACAACTTGGGTTTTGTTATAGTAGGTGCAGGATCTATTCATGCTCCTTTTTTGTTATCTCAGAAACACCTTTACAAAAGTACTGCTTTTTCTGATGTATTTCTGCCTGAAAATATGGAGACAGTGTGCCTAATTAGTATCTAAGGGGAAAGCACTGTAAGAACTCCTACTTTGTTGAGTCACTACCTTCTTTTACTTTCAAGATGGCAACATTTTAAATTGGACTCCGTGTTTGAGGGACTTTCTGAAATCTGGCCAGTGACAGCAGTTGCATTGCAAGAAACTGAAAAATGAGTCTGATAACCTGTGTGTTTGTCAAACATACATAATCAACAGTTTTTACATTGTTTTTTGTATACCCATAAATATGAAAGTATCTCTACACCTTTGTAAAGAAAGTTTTCCCATAGTTTTAAAATAACATGGAACACTTTAAAATTAAAGTAATAAATCTTCAAATGTGAGGAGCTTACTCAAGCAATGAAAAAATAAGGCCTTTTCCTTCTAAATGAGCTATTGAAATGATATCAGTAGTAGTGCTAGAAATGTTTTATTCCTAACATCATTATGACTGTTGACTAGTTGACACACTGATGATGGCTTTGGTTTCAGGGATGTGTTGCTAATTTAACAATTGGCACATCATTTTATGGTAGTACTTTCCTTTAAACAATAGAAATACTTTATCTGATTAAGAATGTTATTATTGTAGATTATAAGTTCATAAATAAAATATTATGAAAAATTGATGTTACAGTAATCCTTTATTAACATGATTGCAAAGGAAGATTTTCTGATATTAATTCAATCAGCTTCAGTAATACATGAAAGAATAGTGGTTTTTAATTGCATTGCCATTTTAGTCCAGGCATCTAAAATCCATACGCTGTATGTGGATAGGCAGTGATTATTTGTTTATTGACTCATTTATGCATTTATTTTAGAAAACTGAACTTTTCTTTCATTTCTACTTATTTTGTCTGTGTTTTGAAGTAGTTGGACATCCTGAATTTAAAATATGTACAATCTTAAAACAAAATTGTACACTGTGTATCTTCACAGAGCATTCTGAAGTTTAACAGAAATGTATAGTTGTGATGATGTTTATTTATCTGGAAGATAAACTAAAGTCTGTTTCATCCAGGAGCAGATTTCCCCACTGAACAGCTACTGACAAAATACTTGTCCTAAGTATAAAATACTGTCCTAAGTCATAAGAGCACAGAAGGGTGTAACTTTTATGTTTTCTTTCTTTGTTACACGGGAGAGCCCAGAAGAATTATGGCTGAACTTCAGAAGGTAAACTTTTTCCCTTCTTTTACTTTATCTCCACTTCAGTACCAAAGATGACCTTTCCTGAACGCAGAATTGCCATTTCTGGGATTACATCGTCATCAGAAATATATCTAGATGAAATGGTAATTGTTTTACCGTGATGTTTCCAAGAATATAGTGTACATAAAAATTGGAAGTGTCATTGCTGTGTTTCTAAATTGGAATCTCATCATTAGTTTATTGGAGTATCCTGTAGGTAGCAGTGAACTTTGGATCCCTGCCTTAATCAACTAAGTTTGACAGGAGCACTCTGGTACTTGTGATAATTTATTGGTGTTACTCAGTAGTGTATGCAAAGAAATCATTCACTCTACTAATGGAAAGAGTTCTGACCTGTTACCCAACGTGTGGCTGGGGATTGTGGAACTACACGTTGCTCAGAAAAATGGTTGGAAGTTTCCTGTTACATTTCCTCCGGTTTAAAGACAGGCCAAGTCATTCACCTACAGAATAAATGTACTAAAAGTTGTGATCTGTCTTTCTAGAGCATCCTGAACCCTTAGTACCATGGCTTGTCTTTCTCTAATAAGCTTCCCTTTGGTGATTATCGGCCTAAGAAATCTGGAGAAAGAACAAATTGCACTTATTAGTTTGTGAGGAGATTTCTAACACTGTACCAACAAAAGGAAAGGCTATAACTTATCGTCACATGGAGGAAGAATGACATTTGGAGGCATAATTCTTCCAGATGCGAGCAAAAATGTTTTGATCTCATCAAAGTGTTGTCTTGTCATCATAGCCTTTTTGTGGATGAAATTTTGGGCTATTTTTCTGGATAATTTTTTTGGTTTCATTCTTTATGGAAGTTATTTAGTACGAGAAGATTATGACAAAAAAGCTAAATTAAAACTGTTGTTAATGGGATTTTGAGTGGTTTACAGACCTGTCTTTCCCTTTTACCTATTCTAAATAATATCTATTCTAAGAAGTAGATGTTTCTTAGACAAGCACAGCCCACCTACCGAATATCTGTCCATATTTCTAAATGATGGTGAACAAATTCACAAGTATACATGGTTATATTAACAGGCTGAGAAGAATAAGAAGTAATTTCCTGTTACTCTAAAGTTTCTGTCTCATTCCTTTTTATCTTTCTATATTTTCCAAACAGATAAATGGAAAGTTGTTGAACTCTAATGTGAATGGGTTGCATGAATTCTGACTGCAAATTTGTTTTGTTTTGAAATGCTGGACGCTGGCTGAGTTTTGCAAGCTGTATAGGAGTTCATTTTCCACTGTTAAATATGTGGTTATTACATTTGATTATGTGTTCGACGTGTTTTATTGTGCTTTTATTGCACTCTGAAGAGATCTGATTTGTATTTTAAGGTTCTTAAATGTACTTTAAAATATATTAAAAGAGGACAGATTGTTTGCAAGGTATTGAATTTGCTGGAAATAACGTGGGTGGTAACTAAAGTAGTGTATTCAGTACACACATAAAGACTAAATTAGAGCTCTATGTATCTCATTTATCCAAAGCCAAATATACTTGAAAATGATATTAGCAAAGCATCGAAGCACCACATAGGCATGACATTTTTCCAAGCTGCATTCCCGTAGAACGATTTCAGGTTAGTTGAATTCCTTAAGGAGAGAAAGCCAGAATTTTCATGTGGTACTTTTTCTCTTTACCATTATACATCATATTTACACAGCTAAAAATGTATGTTTGCACATATGTATGCGTCTGCATTTGTAACACAGATATGACATCTGTGTTACATCATTAATCTGCTTTGCGTACTATCTCAGTGACAGACATGGTACTCTGCAAATCACTGTATGCTAGAGTGGGAAATCAAAGCATCAGGCTTTGTGCATTTTGCCTTCTTCAACTGGGAAGGTCCTTGCTGTTTCAGTGGAGTTGGAAATAGCTGTTTGTGTCATCCTGAAAGAGGGAAACTGAAGCCATCTCAGAATATGCTATTTCAGAATACCTCATATGTGGAATAAGATGGCAGAAGAGGGGATGTCTGTCTTCTATTTTCAGTTAGCCTTTAATAAGTAGCGAGGCATATAGCATAATCCCAAAGAAAGCTGGATGGTACAGTCCTTTACCAGGCAGTTTGACGCAACGTGCGGTCAAGCCTAAAGTCATTAGTAGTCTTTGAATTCTTGGAGGGTTTACTTCAAGGATTTCTCTTCCATTTCTAGCTCCTCTGTACCTCTAGGACTAATTGCAAACCTTCAGGTTACCTTAAGATGGCCACACATATCTCTCTAAACTCTTAATAACATCTGTATTCAGTTATTTAGGTAGATAATTTTGGTTGATGAGATCCATTTATTAAGCACTACGAGGGTTTTAACAGTAATTATGCTCTCCATGTTAATGTACTGTTCTTCAGGTAAAAATAGAACATTCGTGTTTGGTTGATGTTTAAGTAATTTCATTATCAAGAAGAATAATAGGATTGACATTGACAACTTCCCTAATTACTGTATTTGACAGAAAGCCAGTGCTAATTAGAATTACAAATTTGTTTTAAAAAAATTATTACACTGTTTGTAATCAACATAACATGTCTCAGTTGAAACAGTTTGAATAACTGCTAGGTTGCCCTTTAAATTTTATATTTATAAGCAAAGGGGAATTATCTGTCCTTTTTCAAATTTGAGTTAAATAAATATGTTATCCTGAAACAGCATTTTTTGGATGGGGCTTTTGTTATAAGAGTTTTAAGCGAAGAGAATTCTATTTAAAAAAGCATTTTAATTCCTTTGTTAAGGAATTTACTGTTCTATTAACCATCTATGTCCAAATTAAAACTAAGTAGGAGTAGCACAGACTTACAGCTATATCCTTACGTCCCAGAAGTGTCCCTTAAAACTTTGGTATTAAGTGCTTAAACAGCTCCTTCAAAATCTCTCCTAGCTAAATTCTATAATTCAGTGCAAAAGAAGATACCAGTAATCTTTAGCATGTGCTCTCCAGGGAGCTGTTGGAAATGTTCATAATCTCTCCCTTAAGGCCTTTAGTTTTAAAAGGAACTGAGAAAGGGTGAGGGTCTGAAACTTCCTCTTCCCACGTGAAGAGAACATCAAAATGCAACACTTAGCAAAGAGTGTTCAACTTGCAGATTGCATCTTTAGGGGAGCTTTACAGTGTGACTGCTCAGATGTGTAAGTATTTAGAAAGCAGATCAAAATGACTGATTCCTAAAGGCTTCTTAAAATTTGTCTGCTTGTGGAGGAAGTAATTATAAGGCAAAGGAATCCAGACTGACTCATATATCAATAAATACTACTTTATTTTTTAAAGTCTGCTTAATGGTAGCAACATTTAATCCAGGTTTGCTGACAGTGGTCAAAGTCACTTGCAGCTCTTGCAAAAGTTATCTCCAGATTTTGAATTTTTCAGCGTTTGAATATGGGGCTGGCCAATACCTCAGTTTAGTCCAAACTGGTAATACAGCTCTTGCGTCACCTGGTACAGAAACAAACTGCAGCTTCCAGTCGCGACTGAGCTTTTGTCTGTGTTCCCCTTTCATCAGGGTGGGTAACCTTTGCTGGCTTTCTATAGTGCATAGTTGTATGGGACAACATGTATAGTCTATTTCCCTTCTTCTCATCTCCTCCACATTACTGCTGCCCACACATAATGAACAGATTTAGTGGCTGCTGGAAGACGTAACAGAGTAGCTTTGTATCCTGTCATCACCTAGTAGTAGTAATAGTAGAGAGGTGGCCTCTGCAGCATCAATATGTATGTGACATACCCAGTGTCACTCCTTGTTGATTATTATTTTGAAATGCCCTTTTTATTTTTCTTTGAATTTAGAATTCTGTTTGCAGTACGTGGGACAGAAAGATACAGTAAGAGGGGAGAAACAAACCCAGAATAAATTACTGGAGAACGTAGCTTGATCAAAGACTTCTCAATAGATATAAAGCCTTTTCATTATTCAGAGTAAAAGGCAGCTATTCCATTTTTTATATTTCACATTAATTTTATTTTCCTAATCATTCAGATGTAAACAAGATCTTTACTGATCCACTACTCCTGTAGAGAAATAAGAGCTCTGATGATACCTGCAAGTTTCATTATTTGTTTGGTGAATAATTTGAAGTAACTGCACATGTAACACTCACGTTTTCCTTTCTGTTATCACTAAACATAGGCTTTGCCTATGACTGAAAGAGAAGCATGTTTTACGGTAGTCACGAAAACGCATACTGAGCTGATGATACCTCCTATAAGAATGCAAGGCAGCAAGGCAATTAATTTTCTTTGAAAGTCAATCAGTTACTTTAGGAACTTCTTCATGTTCCACTAGGATGCTCTTTTCAACTTGTAGTACTGATAGTTGTCACAGAAATCCCAACGACTTTCTGCAAAGAATTTAAAACTGTAGCCTCGCTCTTCTGAAACAAATTCAACTAAAGGGAATAATCAAGCATCATTTGTAAGTAAAAATAACTCTGTACTTAGTCTTACATTGCCAGCTCTTCACAGAACACTCAGGAAATAAATTATTCTACTGCATTTCTGAAATCCTGATGCAGTTAGATTTAACATTAAGCCTTTTTACTAAATTCTTCTATCCTTTTACAAAACAAGGGATACATTCTTTCCTCAGCTTCATAAATTCCAGTGGAGCTGAAAATTGGTTCAGCTCCATTTATCTCAATAAAATTACACCTATTTACCCTAGCAGACTTCAGTGAGTATGACTGAGACACACTTTTACCCAAAATAGATCATTGCTTTTCTTCATTTGTGTCAGTAATACATTTAAAAGAGAATAAACACAAGGTCAAGAATGGGATTGCAGTAATACAAAGCAGTTAAAACTATCTGATTACCACTGTTTATTCTAGAATATGTACTTAAAACAAATAGCATTGGAGATGTTTGTCAGAAGCAATAATCGGTGTCATACAAGAAGTTAATTGCTTGCAGTGAAGCTATTTTCATTTTAAGGTATATATTTAGCTCCTACATCATTTATTCATGCCAAAACTCAGCCATTGGTTTGCCCTGTATCTTTACTTATTTTAATAAGGTTCTCATAGAAGATTACTCTTTATTGTTACATGTGTGTCAAGAAACTACACATGTAGTTGCTGTACTAGATTCCAGCAATGCTGCCTTTTCGACTTCAGATTTCTCCCAGTTGCTAAATAACATGTCCTGCAAATCTTTAGTTCAAACCAGCTGTTCATAGCGGTAGTCAAGTAGCCATTCTTCTAACAAAGAGAAATTGTTCAAAGAATTTTTATATTATAATGAGCTGTTTATTTATTATGTCTTTACTGCTACTGTTTTTTAAATGGCAGCAAAATGTTCAGGCCAGCATTCCATCTTTAACTGGAAAATATTTATTTATCATATTATAAAAAAAGATAGAGAAGGGTCCGTTCTGCCATTTTGCACACTGCCTGTTGTTAAAAGACAACTGCACAGAAAGAAATGGCTAGAAAGGCCAATTTGTTCATGCTAAAAGACTTCCGGGAGAAGTGAACTGAAATGGTGAGAAATGCCAGCAAGTTAGCAGGATTTGTTTTTAACATGCTACTTGAGCAGATATCCTTCTTCAAAAATGCAATGGTCAATAGATGAAGTATGTTACACTAGGATTAAAAATTAAGATGATGAAAATGGACATTATTAGTGGCATAGCTAGTTTTCTTTCTTAATAACATTGAGTGTGTTTTACAAGTTTAGAAACAAGGCAGAAAAGATATATATATCCGTTAAGAGATTTTTATTAGCTTGGCTTATTGTTATTTAAAGAATATACTACCACAAGCTATTCTGTTAGTTTATATAATATACCTCGCTTGAACAAATGAGTATGCTCCAGAAACAAGGTCTTGATGATGCAGACAGACAGAGGGCTGCACGTACAGTCAAACAGCATATGGGTGGGTTTTTTCCAGTATTTGAAGTAACAACCGCATGTACAGATGCACTGAAAAACATGGCACAGCATTACACTATGTGAATGTTACCGGAGAAAGAATGATAGGTGAAATAGTAATTGGTGTACTAGCATACACAGAAAATATACAGTGACGGTAATCAAGAGAGGAGAGAGCGTAGGGAGAGCAGTGATCTGAAATGCACACCATTCTGGGTGGTAGTTCTGGGGTAGATACAGCCCTTTCTTTCACTCTTGTCACATTCAGTTAGTCCTCGTTTTGACATATTCCTTTATTAAATTTTTTTTAATGTTATGTGCATGTTGCACTTCACTTATGAGTTTTAGATATCTGCCACTGTGTTCTGATCTCTAAGGAAATTAATCTCTAAGCATTAACAAAGTTCATTTTATAGCCCATTAGAAATCATTTGCAAGACTGATGCAGAAGTGGAATAAATAAGGATACACAGATGCAAAAAATGTTCAACAAAAACCAATTTGTTCGTCCAGTTCTGAGCCTGCAAAATCTTCTTTGACTTCACAGACAGTTTTTAAGAGTCGCAGGCAAAATTCTTATGCAAAATATAAGTAGATTTTAGGTTCTGTGGTTTACAATTTGTGTTTGCTGGGGAAAACAGGGGAAGCGATTCATATGCTTCAGCTCCTTAATGGGAAAGAAGATTAGTTTCTTTTTCCAGTAAAAAGGATTGAGAAGTAAAAACTCTGCTACTGTTGGTCACAGTGAGGAAAGGACAAGATTGAAGTCTGTTTGGAGGGAAAAGGGACAGAGATCAAGTCCATTGTGGAGTGAAGCAAATTTACCCAGTATGGAGAAAGAGATTTTTGGGACCAAATGTTTTAATACTGATCCTGCCCACTTATATGTACAGTTACAGAAGAAAAAAAAAAATCTTTTGATAGGAAGTTTTGTATTTTATTTGCTTAAAAGGAAGAGTTACTAATATGTTCTCTTAGCATCAGGGTGTAGATTAAAGTTCATTCTATCATTGTTTTCCTGGTGGAAGGTTTAAATCAGTTTCACTTGTCTGTTTTTAATAATTGTTTTGTTCCTGTATCGTTTTGGACCATTAAATATTACTGAAAGATTTCATTTGGGTAGGTAATAGGGCAAGAGGCAGCTATCAGTGTGTTCTGTGGTAGAATTACACTTTTCTCTCTATGAAAGACTTGCTTATGCGGATCAGTTTATTTTATGGTAGGTTCATTTTTTATATGGTACTACTGCATTTATGAGATTTTTTTTGATTTATAGACCTGTTAAGTACAGATTATTCTACAGTGAATGGAAATAAAAGGATTTTGAGCTTAATGTTGAACTGCAGCTAAGTTAGACACTACTCATCACATGACATGAAATACCAATGGATTCCAATATGAAATTTTGAAGAAAGCTGCTTAGGCATGTCGTTTATGAAAGGGGCTGGTAAGCTGAGACTTACTGTGTAAACATCAGTGTTATTGAGATCTTACAAATTAAAGGAATTTGGCTTTTGAAGAATTTGGCATGCAACATTTGCCTTATAGGTAGCAACAGATAGCTAGATCTGAAACGCTTGTTACAGCTAAAGAATCACCAATAATTATCTCTCATTAGATTGAAATTGAGTCAACATATGACATCAGCCAAGAGAAAAGGGTTTTTTTGTCTGTATTCCTTCCTCCACTCTGAAATGCATTCTACATCATTGGTTTTTTATGATTTCACTGATACAGTGACTGGTACTGTGTAAATTACAAAATTCAGTCCTTGTTCTGGATAGTTTATAAAAGTCTTTCCTACAATTTGTGTATTTTTGTGTAACAATAGCTTTAATCATGCACATCTTCAGTGCTCTAATACCAATACATCACCTTTAACGAATGTAGGCCTGCTTTCATCTGTGTGTCAGAGTATGCTGTTCCCTTCCACCCCTCCCTTTACACTTCTTTTTTGTGAAGATGTGAAGTGGAATTAGATATAATTCAGCAGTAATATTAGAAAATGCCAGTGTACGCAACAGAAATGGTTATAACTCAGACGTGGTATTGCCCCATGGCTTTGTGGCTTCTAGGGCTCCTTGTTGGAAGCACACATGTATAATGTATTGCTCTCTTTTTAGTGCAGGGCAACACAGGAATCTCTAGCCGTTGATATAAACCATGAGATTTAAATCACATGTCACTGGAGCCTCTGGCTAGAGAGGAGAAGAATTACATGTTTTATTATAACAGTGGTTTTGTAATTGTATTTTAGAAAAATTATTCTTTATGACATGGTGACATTTTTTTGAAAAAGCAAGTAATTTCTGAAAAAAAAAAGAATTACACTGAAAGTAACATTTTCTGTTAAGATATTTAGAATGACTTTTAAGTGACAATGTTTTCAACCAGCCACTAATACTCATTGAAGTTAACAGAACTGTTTGTTTTATCTCAGTACCTGAATTCAGCGATACACACCTTCTATTGCTGACAGTAAGTTACAAGAATTAGTCTTCATTCATTACAATTATAATTGATATTCTGAAAGTCACCTGAAAATTTCAAGGAAGAATGTAACACTTTCTATGCTTCCAAAACAGAGGGCAAGATTTCAGACAAATTTAGTCTTCTTCTGCTGAGTCTTATAACATTATTACCATAAAAATAGTCTATACTGACTCTTGGTTATTGAGGATACAGTCATGTAGATGTCAAGGATATATACCTGTGGTCCACATGCGGTCCACAACTTTAATACTAAGTTGTAAACATCCTCTGGATGACAAATAGACAGTTACCTCTACTCACTCACTACATGCTCTTTCTTGAAAAGATAATTCTTCTAGAATATTTCCAAGGATGATTATTAAAGAGTAATCTGTCACATGTATTACGTTTACCTTGGAATAAATGGTACAGCATACGGGAGTGTTATAAAGGAATTATCAGTGGTAAATATGATTTGAAATCTGTTGGGTGAGTGGAATGACCTTTCAGCTGGTGGAAATAATAGGCTTTCAGATAGCACGTTTTTCTTATTAGTGTATGAAAAAAGGTTGTTGCTCTTTTGACAGTTCTACTTACAGCATCTTGTTACAGAAGCTAAATGTTCTGAAATCTTAGTAACTAAAGGTACAGCAAATCCCAATTTGCTTTCTTCAGATTTCCACAGATTAACTTTCTTATAACGTGGGTCCACAAAACAGGTATGATCTAACCACAGAGAAATCATTGGAAAGTCTTCAGTGAAGGACTGAATTTGGAGCTAACAGGTAGCTATATTAGCTCTTTCTTTCATCAAGTATAGAGACCATTTCTCTCCATGAGCAGTTTTCTATTTTGATGGTAAGTTTTTTCTTTCACCTGTTGCTATGTAAGTGTTACCTACACAAGAGAAACTGCCATTCAGTGGAAAAATTATCCTCTTCTATTCTTGCAATGATTCTAGGCTTTGAGTTGTCAGTATAAACTGAGTATTCTGCTAAGCTTTTTAACTTTCATCGTTCTTCCAGTCATTTTCAAGTAAAAGCTGCTTCAGCATGTTTGAGAAGGTTGACCTGGTACAGAACCACTCTTGGATCTATGATGTGACATTTGCTTTGCTTTTTAATTTACGCTATTTCGCATAATTTCGTATATCTTTACATCATCTCCCTACATCTTCCTTTTCTCTAATGACCCCAAGACCTTGTCTGCTTACCTTGAGATAAATCTTATCACCTAACTGCTCATGTTTATGAATTGTTGCCTGTTAAATCTCAGCAGTGTATTTATGAAATGAAATTACTTAGCATACTATACCTGTGGTGGATAAAACGTTAATTGAAATCTGTAATAGTGATAGCTTTTCTGTTCTGAAGTTTAATCAAATCGGTCCCGAATCTGAAAAATACAGACAGATCTTCTCAAAAGCTTCATGGATAAAAAAAAATAATCCAGATAAATCAGAAAAGAGTGAGTGGATTATGTATATTTCATAGGCCCTCTGTTCTAGTGCTTTAGGTTTCTTTTTGTTTTTGTGGAAATAAAATTGAATTTTTTCTTCTTACAGAAGAAATTGAAATAAAAATTGGATTTTAAAATGCTATCCACTTTTCAAGGTGATGTGAGTCATTTTATGGAGAAAAGAAACTACTGTTACAGAAATGATAAATCATATTTTATGACTTAAGTACACAGTTTGCAGTAGTATAATTAATATTGCAGTAGTATAATTTCTATCTATCCCACCTTTTTGGTTTTAATATTTTTCCTCACAGTATTTATTTTGGTTGTGTCATCTTTGTGTATTAAGAACCTATTTTTGAACTTTTGATTTAGGTTTTGGGAAGGAGGTTGTATATCATCATTTGAATATAAGGTGAATTAGATGTATTTAAGGTTAGTCAGCAAAAAAAATTTTTTGCCCTGATCTGTTTCTTCTCTGTGGTCTCTTTGAAGCTTTTTTTTTTTTCCCTATAAATATCTCTTAAGAAACTTGTCATCTCGTGGCTTAATGTTGCTGGTTAGTGATCAGTGGGGCATCGTCCATTTATTTCCTATTTGCATATCGGGGAATCGGTTGTGCCACAAGCAGCTTGACCAATGCTTGTGCAGTTGTGCTGGCAGAACCAACAGAGGGAGAGAGCAAGAGCACCTAATTGTTTTTCTGATTTTCCTGTCCATCCTATGTAAACACCGACATTTTTATTAAAGGAATAATTTGTTGAGTACCCTTTAGGACAGACAATGACAGGGCTTATAAGAACCAATTTTTTTGTGTTTTTTTGTCATTAATACACTTCAAGTTCTACTTTCTCAGTCATTTGGGTCCAAGGATATACTTGGGCATCATTGAAGAAAAGTAAAACATCTGAAACACAGCAGACATTGACATAAATGCATGTTTATGCATATTTCATATGTTCATATTCTATATCAAGATGCCTATCTGTAGTCTCACACATGCAGTCAATAAACAGAAATCCAGCTAACTGTATAATAAATGCACAGACTCTGTCAGAATGATGTTAGTTAGATGAGAAGTTAGATGAGAATGTTGGCTTATCAAAATGATGATGCCTAGATGTGTTTTCTTACTATAATTGATATTTTAAGCAATAAGAAAATTTTTAAAAGCCCATCAGTAATATTCTTTGAGATACCAGAGAAAATCAGCTGTAGTATTGAGACTTAAAACTGTCAGATAGCTGTGTTGTGGTTTAACCCAGCAGGTAGCTAAAACAACCACGCAGCCGTTCACTCACTCCCCTGCCCCTCCAGGGAGATGCGGGAGAGAATCTGAAAAATAAAAAAGATAAAACCTGTGGGTTGAGAGAAAGACAGTTTAATAGGACAGAAGAGAAAGAGGATAATAATAATAATAGAATATACGAAACAAGTGATGCACCGCACAATTGCTCAGCAACTAAAGCTGATGCTCAGCTAGTTCCTGAGCCACGCTGCCTTCCAGCCAAACTCCCAGCTATATACTGAGCATGTCATCATATGGTATGGAATATCCCTTTGGCCAGTTTGGGTCAACTGTCCTGGTCGTGACCCCTCCCACCTTCTTGGGTGCCCCCACCTTCTCACTGGTGGGACAGTAAGTGCTATTCTGGAACTGTGCTACTATAGGTTAATCTAAAATTAACAGTGATGTGGGGAATGGTTATTTTCCCATTAGTAGTATATATTTTATTTATAGTCAGCTCTCAGATTTATTTCATTGCTCTTGTAAAAACATCTTGGACAAAAGCACAGCTTATAGAAGATACCATTGATAATTAGTGGGAATTTAGGAGTGATAGAGGTAAATCCGCTGGTCTGGTATATTTTGTGCTAAGGTCTCAGAGATCCATTCTGGTCTTATTTTTTTGAAATGGAGAAACATGACACCGAAAACTCATATCCATGCTTTTTGTGAATTCGTGATTTCATACATTGTTTTATTTTTGTGGGAAAAAACTTGGCCTCGTGCTTAATTGCTAATACATCTGACCACGGAAGTGATGAGATAACAGTAGCTGTACTAACTCGAATTTGCTATAGCCTGAAGGCAGGCACTGTGGTTTAGTAAGCGTGTGATAACCAGGTTGAGCCATGATATACGGTCCCAGAGAGATGTGCAGGGACTGATGTGGGATTCAGATGGTATGTCATAAAATTGGTACAGCATTGCCCTCAGTTTCTAAGGTAGATTCAGTTTATTGTCCGAGTTCTCAGTTATATTGTCTACATCTGCTGTTACTAATGATGAACTTAAAATCTGTTTGAAACCAATAGAATTTATGTATGATCTTTAAATAATGAGAGTATTGTTTAATTTTTTATAATATCTCAGCATGCAAAGTAATATCAGATATAAAGGAGTGTTTTTCTGGTTTGTCTAACTTGTCTAAAATTAATAACATTAATAAGACTGTGGAAAATTTGAATATGTGCACTTTTTTATTTTATGTGACGTTGCAAAAGTATTGTGCATCCAGGAACCATTGAGGCTTTGCCAGCCTTTGAGGCTGAACTGCTAAAGAGCATTCTTGAAAGCTGCTTGTGTATCTGTCTAAAATGAATGTGAGCCTGATCTCAAGCAGCTGTTACCTTTCAGGAATATCCAGGGCATACACTGGTTTAATATTTAGTTTATGAGGATAATGCAGAAGTCTATCTGTTTTAAGAAGTTCTCTGTGATTTTTCTTACAGAGACATTTTGAAGATCAGTGATATTTCAATTTGAAAATTAATTGTTCTTGTCTCAGGAAAACAAAGACACAAAACCAGTTGGTTCTGCTGTTGCCATTCCACACAAGAAACTCCTGGAATACAATTTGGTCAAAGAATCAAAAGCAAAATGTAAATCTTGGACTGATAAATCATTGAAATTAACCATTGAAATTAAGAAATTAATGATTGCATTAAAAAATGTTTGAGAACAAAAGAAATTTCATAAAATCTATGAAGTCTCACCTAGATTCAGTTCAACCCGTTATAAATATTGAGAGCCATATTCCTGAGTTTCTGAGGTTTTATCACTTAACCACAGAGTTAATACAAATCTTTCTGTTGTCAAACACAGCTGCTCTTCTTTGGACATATTCAAAACCTTGCTATTTTTTGTTTATTTGAAAGTGTTGCTCCAGACAAACAGATGTAATGACATAAGTATGTCTAGAGAGTCTGTAACATTATTTACTCTACCAACTTATTGCAAAGATGTACCTTACTGTTAATGAGGATGATTTATCTGCTCAGGAACATACTGCACAAATAGTACTTTACAACATAGGTTACTATAGTAACACTTCTCTAGTTTTAGGCTGATATTCCAGTATATCTTATTTTATTTTTCAAGTGCTCTTTGTGAGCATTTTTAAATTAGCTTATCGCTTGAAAACATTTGTGAAGGACTCTTTTACCTCAACATTATTTAATATCGTTGTTATGGCAACAATGTATTTCTCTTAATATTTTACCTATGAAAAGATAGCAGCTGTATCTCAAGCAAATAAGGAGGAAAGAAAAATGTTAATTTACATTTATTTCTACAAACATGGCACCATGTAACATCGAATTTAGTGTGAAGTATAAAAAGGGTTTTGGCTGTGCCTTCTTCCTCTTAGGCTTTACACTGACTCATGGAAAATCTTGATCGATACAATCAATTAACATACATGATTACGTTGCTGTTGCAGGATTTGTGATGAGATGATTAGCCAAGATGCTTACTTTGAGGCAAAACAGTCTAATGAAGGGCAAGATATACTGCAAGAATATTGTGAAGTATATTAGCAAAGAGTGCAAGGAGGAGCAGGGCTGAAATTAGAGGAAAGCAGCACTGTGCGGGTCTAACAGTCTTTACTGTCTTGGCTGGCGCTCCGGAAAGCTATGGCAGGAGGGAGTCTGCCTGCCATAGCTTTCTCCTCTATCTGCACACTGTAGGCAAGTAAATAGTGCAAGAAGTATTACTCTCTTAATTTTGCACATAGAAGACAAGTCTCCCTTACTGTGATCCTCTGTTGGTGGGAAGAAGATCCTAAGTAGAGGACAATGAGGTGGCAGGATATCAGTAGAGACGCTTTCTTCCATGGGTCTCTAGCACCTTACAATAGTTCTTATTTAAAACCTTTGGAGGCGGGGGGTGTGTGGAAATGGAATTACTTTGTCAAAGCAAGTTCTCAGATCCTCGGTGCATCGTATCTGTTTACCAGGCAACAGTGTATACATACAATCCCCCAGTTAGGTGATTAAAATGTAGTTAGATCCTGGGATTAAAATCATAGAATAGAATCATAGAATCATTAAGGTTGGAAGAGACCTCAAGGATCATCCAGTCCAACTGTCCCCCCACCACCTATTACCCACTAAACCATGTCCCTAAGTACCACATCCAACCTTTTCTTAAACACCCGCAGGGACGGTGACACCACCACCTCCCTGGGCAACCCGTTCTAATGCCCGACCACCCTTTCAGAGAAGAAATTTCTCCTCATCTCCAACCTGAACCTTCCCTGGCGCAACCTGCAGCCGTTCCCCCTTGTCCTGTCACTAGTTATCTGCGAGAAGAGGCCGACCCCCAGCTCACCACAACTCCCTTTCAGGTAGTTGTAGAGGGCAATAAGGTCTGCCCTGAGCCTCCTCTTCTCCAGACTAAACAAGTCCAGTTCCTTCAGCCACTCTTCATAAGACCTGTGCTCCAGCCCCTTCACCAGTTTCATTGCCCTTCTCTGGACACGCTCCAGGGCCTCGATGTCTTTCTTGTGGTGAGGGGCCCAAAACTGGACACAGTACTCGAGGTGCGGCCTCACCAGGGCTGAGTACAGGGGGACGATCACCTCCCTGCTCCTGCTGGCTACACTATTCCTGATACAAGCCAATGAATAGTTTGTGTTTGAAAATGGAAGAGTGGCTATATGGGAACAAATGTTTTGCCCTCAGATTCCTGCAATTACGGACCTGCATGTATTGGTATGGAAATTGAACTTACAATTTTTAGATGACAGATATTTAAAATAATTTCATAACTGATACTTGTGCTGGTCAACTTCAAATGCATGGTTCACATTAAAATTACCATTACAATAAAAGCATCAAAGCCCTTCATGGTTTAAGAAAGTGTTACAGCCTAGAGTCTTATTAGGTATAATTTATATTACTTGTTTTGAGTAATGAATACGCATTTTCCATGTTTACAATCAGGTGCATGCTTTTTATTTAAAGTGAACAGAACAACAATATTACAAACAACATAGTATTTCTTAGACTGAGTGGTATAATAAAATGCTGCAATAATTATTTCTCTCTCTCTATATATATGTATATGTATATCATAGTATTACAAACTAAGCTTTTGGATCCCTTACCCTAAGAATGAATCATTACTAGTTAATTGAATTTGTGATCTGACAAAGCCCTATCTTCACCATCAAACAGTCTCCAAATGAATACTGAAATACTGCTAAAATTTAACTTCTTATACCAGTAAGTGGCACAAGAGTCTATTCCCTGTATCTCTGCTGAGCAAAGTGGTTATTGAAACTTGCAATAATTCAAGTTTTATAAGACTGTACAAAGAATATTTTTATTAAAAGGAAGCATACAGCTGAGAGAGAACATGTGTTATAAAACCAAAAAGATGTCTAGGAAGTAGAAGCAGTAACAGATAGCTGCATGCAAGAGAAGGCAAAAGCGGTGCAGTAAAACTTGTTTACTAAAAACCTGTGTAACTGGTTTGTATTCTTTTTAAATGGGCCATGAATTATGTATTTACCTCTTCTGAAAATAAGTTCAAAATTTAATAACATAGGAAACATCATAATTCAGATAAATTATTCATGGACAGATCTAGAGTTAGTATGAGTTCACACAGTCCTGCGATGTCACCTGAGAAGCAGCCCCATAAATCTTTGGATTGGATGAGCTTACAAATGTTCCTGAAAGCATTGCTTTGAGTCTTCATAAATGGGTAATTTTGTGTAAACCTTCCCCCAGTTTTGGTGCTCTGAAAGTAAATACTCAAGCGTTGGGATTATTTTTGGAAAATGGATTAGCATTTTTTTTTAAGAAACTGCGCTCTAAGATACACTTCTAGCTTATGATCTTTCAAAAATGTGCTACTGTTTTCGCATAATGAGACGTGTACACTGAAAATCTGCCTGTGACATGTCCAATAGGCAAGAGAGGCATTTTAAAGAATGTGGAAAGCATCCAAGTATCGTGATTCTGCATGATACTTGTTTATCTATAAAACAGTGCCTATAATTACATTCCTCCATCAGGAAAAAGGTGTGTTAGCATCTAGGATCAACCACAAGGATCTTGGAGAAGTCCTGGTGTTAATTTTAGTGGAACTACATTTGAAGGCGTGTTATCAGAACACTAATCTCTGTCACTGTTCAGATTTAATGGTATGCAGCAAAGCAGACAAACACTTCAACTGTACCTGTTTCTTTGGAAGCTGAAGCTTCTGCTTGATTTTGAAAGAATAATAAGCAATGAAAAAATAGTTTTGGTTGTTTTCTGATTTTACTGAGCAAATAGGCTTTTCAGCTTTGGGCGGAACCCCTCACTTTGTATTCTAGCATTTCTGTTAAACTGGGCTCACTATGAGGGTCCCAGGCTACAGCAGGGTCCATCTTATTTGATGTCAATCAGTTAGAACCAAGAAGCCACTCGTAGATCATTCTGGGATCCCCATCTCTCTCTTTTTTTTTTTTTTTTTTTTTTTTTTTTTTTTACGGCTGAGGATGTGGATTCAGTCTGTATGAAATGCTTTCTGGATATTGACTTTGTACAGTCTAGAACCTGGCTGACTGCTCAGTTACAGTTGGCTTCTTGGGCTGGTTTTACAGTCTGTGCTGGACATTTCTCTCTAAAGCAAGGGCTAGTTAAATCAGTGTATCAGTGCAAGCTGTGTGGACTCCCTGAGTCTGAGTGAGCAAAGACTTGATACTTTGATCCAGAGAGTTCCTGCTAGAAATATTACTCCATTGTGCGTGACTTTGATTATATTTCAGTAAATGACTGACCTCTAATGAAGTGTGTGATAATATATGTTCACTTTTGATACTCTGAGAAAAACACTTTTTCATTGTGAGAATTTAAACGTTTAAAGTGCAGCATAATAAGCATTTGTATGGCAAACCTTTTTCACGGGGATTTGGCATACCAAATATTTAATTAAATTGAGGTGAAATAGTGTTATTCATGCAAACCGTTTTTGTTAAAATAATTAAACTGCTTCAAAAAGATTTTTCTGCTCTTTCTTTCCACGTCAAGTACAGATTTATATGGGAACTCTTCAGCACAGAGTGGGTTCCATTTCCAGAGGTCACTAATAAACACTGAACTTTGTCCTCTACCCTGGAAGCTGGAAAAACTAATTTAAACTGTGTAAGTGCTTGATAAATGACAGTTACTGACAATGGTTTATTTAAAGAAAAAGAGAAGATAAATAGGGTAACATAGGAAAACAAACTACCCTTTCCTAAATACAAAGATAATTTCAAGTCATCTTCTCTGACTTCATTTTGAGAGACTGTTAAGCAACTGGCTGCTTGCTGGCTTCCCCAGTAACATTTCATTTAAAGATTAGCACTTTCAAGCTCCAAGGCTGTATCACCATTTCTGCGGGGCAGCAAGACCATGTCCGTGTAAGCCGAAGCTGGCCATGGTGTGAACTGCCGCCGTTGCAGCAACCATTCCTGTGCTTAAGTGCCTTCTGCTCTTCAGTGCAGCACTGCAGCAAACAGACTGCACGTACCCAAAGGAGATGTTATAAACTGGCTCCTCTTTTGTTTGAGGTCTCCAGCTACATTACATTAATGTGAGTGCTTACCCCAGACATACTTCTGTTGCCTTGCCAGGCTCTCACAGTGTCTAATTTCCTTCTTTTAATAATATCAGTGTTTCTTAACAGAAATACGAGAAAAATATATGCACAAGGTATGTGCATTTCAGGTTTCCCTCTTAGCTTCTCTTGTTTTCTAATTCTCTCTGTGAGGATCTGGCATTCCTTTCCAGCGCTCTCGCTGGCGGACCTGGCAAGCAGGTTGGCATATATTTCAGTGACAGAGGGAAGCACTAGTTTAGGCGGTGTACATATAATTGATTCCACAATATTATCTTCTGAAAGAGAAAGCCTAGTGATTTAGAAAGATAACTTTGCATGACTGTAGGAAAAGCTAGGTGTACTGTTCAGTATAAAGTAAAAAACTTTTGTACGTGTGAAATGGTGTTCAGCAGTGGACACAAGCTTATTTTGCAGATCTGAAATCCTGGACAAGTATTTTTTTCAGGTCAGATTAAAAAAAAAATAAATTTCTCCACCCCACCACTGAGTGTTCCTCAATCAAATTCATGCAACACATAACCTTACTGGTTATTTTCAGAGACAACATTTTAAATGTGTATGTGTATGTCAGAATATTGAGATGTGTGATGTCTTTGGGCTGTAGGTAACTCAAACATGTATGAACCAGAGGAAAAACTACATTCCCTTTAACTGACTATGAAAAAGCAAAATCTCTTGTGTTTTGTTCTGGTTCTTGCCAGAAGGGGCTGTGCCTCTGGCAGCCTAATTGCCAGCTACATATCCCTCTTACCTGCCCTGTCTCTCTGATCGTGAGTGCATGTGGACACATTCGCTAAATCAGTCCACTGATCTCTCTGGCATCAGGAGCACGGATTACAACTGCCCATTAGGAAGGTCGCCCACAATTAGGTTGGATTAAATTTAGTGTGAAGCTGTACTCCTGGTCTGTGTTATAGCAATGTATTCTGCCTCAACAAGCAGAATAATTTGCTTGACTGTGCAATAAATGAAATTTACGGGTGCTGATCTGTAGGTAAAACTTATGGTCATTATTCAGGTTTGTGTTAGATGCAAGTTTAATCAAATTTGGGTGCATAGAGCTTGTTGGGGATAAATACAAAAGCTTCCTAGGGAATTAGGTACTGTCAAATTGTCACAACACTGACTTTTGGTGTTACTTATTGAGATGTGAGGAAAAATGTTTCTTGTATGGAAACCCTAGCTTTGTATGCAGTGTTCTGTGCAGAATTGATCTAAACTATCAGCTAGTGCAGCTGCAAAGGCAAACCAAGAAGAAAAAAAGTGCATTTTGAAGTAATTTGTTGGTTATCTGGAATCAGTGTGGTTCATTTTATCATTTCTTTCCTTTTCAAAAAGGTTAAGACTACTGCTTATTTGGCAGATGAAGTTGGTGAAAATAAAACTGCTTCCATGTTTTTGTATTTGACTGCATTGCATCCAGTTTTATCAGTAAATTATTTTTCTGGAAAACCGTATGTTGGTCAACTGTGAGAGAAACTAGTATGTAAATCTTGAAAATATTTTGTTTTGGATAATTGCCTACCTCTGAGTGGTGTTTTTCAAATTAGTCTGTAAGTCTTGCATGAACATATTTTTAGTACCTTTGTTTATGGTCAGAAGAGAAAATAATATTGTCTTTGTTCTAAGAACTGTGATTCAGAAGTGGACAAACATTGTAGGAGTGCAGTGGTAAAATATCTTACGACTTTTCCCTTTTTTTTTTTCTGGTTTGGTGCATTTGGTATTTTTCCTGCACAAGTTTGTTGTCTTACTGTGCACAAGCTTGTTCCTACAGCAGGGAAGAGGGCACTGAGGCAGCTCTCGAGTTGCTTCACCATCTGCTTCTTAGCTCTTTGTTCAAAATCCCTGATCAGAAGCTCATAAACCATGTTGTCCTCAGGACGCAGATGAGGATATTGAGGCTTTTCCTGTTATGTCACTATTGCTTAGCACTTCTAATGTGTCACTGAATTATTCCTCAGCAGCAGCAGCAGAAATTCACTAGCACAAACTGCATAAAGAAAGAACAAGGGTTGCTTGAAATCAGAATAAAAAACAAGTTTCTGTGTGTTCCATTTGAACTCCTACTGTCAGTTGTGTCGTATTTATGTTTAATGAAGAAAAGGACATGGACTCGTTAAATACATTATTTACATTTAACCTGTTTGGCCAATCTCAAAAAAATGAGTGACTTGCTGACAAATAAAAATTTTAAAACTTTATCTTTTACTGTAATGTGTCAAGTTTAGCTTTATTGTTTGTCTTCCATTTTTAGAAATTTATTTAGGTGTTCTTTAATATCTTCAGGCTTTTCTTTTTTACAACTTGGAATAATCCTTTGTATGTTATGGAAAGTGAGACTCGAATCATTGTTTGGTCTAAGAAAAATATGCCTGCTTAAATCACGACTTTCTAATTTGGCATTAGTTCAATGCAAGATCAGAATTTGCTACTAATTCTAGCCCACAGTTCCTTTTTTCTATGGTTCCAAATAAAATATGGCACATTCAGCTTCCATGGCTTGCTCTACATCCTTTTCTAACAATTGTGCTTTTGCTGCACTGTGTACACTTAAAACTTCTGCTGAATATTTTTTAGAAGTGTGTGCTGGGTGGTACAACACTGCCCGTAAAGGGATGTATAAGCACAGGAGCTGATGCTGCAGTTCAAAACATGAAGAAGATGGACGTAAACAAAATCATACCCAAAAGGAATCCATTGTGAATAGTCTGAAACAGAATAAGAAGTGTTCAAAGGCAAGGATGATGAGAACCTATGGAGACTCATCCTCAGTTACTGTTGACTAGATATAGTATGATTTTGTGGCAAGTTTTGCAGTAATCTGTTGCAGAGTTCTGATTATCTTTGTCATGCTGATTATCAAAACACAGGAAGGATGGTATCAGGTGCCTTAAAAGGGTTAGAGACAGACTTCTGTGCACAATACTCATGATTACAAAAAGATATGTTCTCTTTTCCAGCAAGTAGATTTCTACTTACAAACCTGCATTGCATAAGGAATGATGAAATGCATGAGGTGTATCTGTTTTGTCCTGCTTTGTTCTCACTTGAATCTGTTTAAGTTATGTTTATTATATTCTTACCCTGTGTTGAGAACTGAGGCATAAATTGAGCTGACTGTATTATCCTTCAGCATCCTGTGAAAAGAGATGTAAAATAAATGCAGGTGTCATTGGCACAGCAAGAGATATTAGAGATGAAAAGCTGGCATCCTTTCTGCAATGCTGAATGCCATGGAAATAATCAGCTTGCCTGATAAAGTTTGTAAGCAAGAGAGGAAATTAAACACCAGCCTATTCAACATGATGGACCTTTCTCAAAATCCCAGGTTCCTGGGTATGTTGACAGAAGATATTTAGCAAAATAAACTAGTAAACAAAGTAGCAGAGAAGTTTAAAGACTATTGAGGGGTGTATATGTATAATGTTGGTGTGCAAGAGGGTGAGAAGAATTTCTGGCAGACAGACAGAATGCTTTAGCCTTTGATGTATGTTGCATTGAACTATTTAATTTCATTCTACTGTAGCATTAGGTTGAGTCTGCTTTACTGTTATTAGCATATGCCAGTTATTTCATTAACTGACTTTGTTAAATGCCTGGAGACATCCTGTATCACTTAATGAAGTCAAACATGGCAAATCTCTCTTATAGCTGGAGAAAGCAAGTGTGGTTAAGAAAAATATTTGCATACTATAATTGTTGGAGAACATTAGAACAAAGCATTTGAAAGAACAGACCCTGCTAGTTATTGGTCCACAGAACTGAACTGCAGCTCTGAAGCTGAAGCACTGCGTAGCTTTATGAGAAGTGAGAGGGGAAAAAAAGAAATATGATTGGTTTTATAGTCTTCTGCATATATAACATTCAGCTTTGTTCAATACTAATATTTTTCAGCTGCCATTTGTGGATTTAGTTGACAGAGTTCTATGAATATTAGTGAGTCATGCACCTAAATCTACTTAAAACATGTAAGCTTTTATTTACTCTTCAGCTATTCAGACTAAAGTCCAGAAAGAACATCAGGGTCACATCCAGATTGGGTTGGTTCAGCCTTCCAGCCTTCCAAGGCAGCTTAAATAAAATTCCCCATGGTTTACCTAAGAACAAGCTAATTGACATGCTTGCATTTTTAACATTTGGTATATGCATAAAATCAGCAGAATAGAAGCAGACTACCTGCACGCATAGTTACTGACCGTGCGCTCACTCTAGATGAAGTCTAAACAGAACTTTCTTTTTAATTGTTTTTACTTTTTTCCCCTGCTGATGAATTAAAAATGTTCTGGAAGAGCAGAAATGAGCATATACAATTAGGAGGAGTCCCCAGAGCATACAGAAAACTATTTTAAGATTAACTAGCTTATCTTCTTTGTATAGTGACTCTCGCCACATGAATTTCTGTATACAGAATTTTCAGGAACTGGTATGGCACAGGCAGTACTTACATAGGGGAAATTCTGCACAACCAAATGATAACAAAACAAGTGCTGTATCAGGGAGGGAACAGAAAATGTGTAGAAGCAGAACTGCAAAACATTGTCACCATAATAGACAGTCTGTTCTCACCACAATTGTTTAATTAACGCAAGAGGGAATCCTTGGGAAGACCGATGAATGTATCAGTACTGGTATGAATATTTCTTCCTTACAGTCACGATAATGATTAGGAAAAATAAATGCAGTAATACACTAATGGGCCTCAAAATAGAATACAATGGAACTGGAAGTTAGAATATTGGGCTGGTGGTCAAATTTTCATCATTTCTTCAGTTTGGCTCAGTTGGAAAGGAGTTAGATTTGACTAACACCACATAACTGGAGTCAGTCCTCACCTCTTGCTCAAGGCTGCTCAGTTAACTCGCTTGGGTGAATTCACCCCAGTAAAAAGAAAACAGACTCTGAAGCCCTGAAGTGGTCAGGCTTTTGAACTAGATGATCATTGTAGGTCCTGTCCAACTAAGCCATTCTATTCCCTCTCTCTTTTAAGGTGACTGATGACTTAGGGGTTGAACATGGATCTTACTGGCCTTCTATACAGGTGCACTTCTCCCAGAGATTAATTATTGACCTTTGATCCATCGTTAAACTGCAGCTCATATGGGTGGGTTTAGCGCCATGTAGAATACACAAATTTGCTTTTAAAAAAGCAATTTGATGCAAGAAAGTCATTGCTCTGGGAGTACAGCCTTCCTAACATGGCATTCTGCACAAGCTTGTGCATGTTTATACATCTTAGTTTATGTATCTAAATTTGTATTTGAAAGGGAATAGCTCATTTTAAAAATCTACGAAGAACCTGAATTGCTGGGTGGATGATATGAAAAGATAAGGTAGTGACAACTTTTCTCATTGTTAATCTCTGAAGATTTTACCTGAAACAAATTCTTCTCATTGTTGACACAACTATACCCAACAGAGCTGTTAGACAACATGTGGGAATAATGTTTCCCTGCATTTAGCTTTCTCTGACTTCTTGCCCTTGCAGAAAGTGGTACCAGATAAAAATAATCTTGCGCCACACTTCGTGTTTAGCCTAGAATTGTTGTTGTGCAATGTATATACACATTAACGTAACAACTGATAATGGCAGAGCCTACTTAGTTGTCTTGAACTTCTAGAGAATTCATATTGGGAAATACATTTCCACAAACAAGGATGATGCATTTCAATTTTTACAGCCTTACAGCTGCTTAGGACTAGTGCTTTACAGTTTAAAGTGAATCTCATTGTTCACATTTTCACATTTCTTCCGATAAATTTGAACAGTGCTTTTGCTTCTCTTCCCATGATTGAATTTCTGAACGTTTAAGTAATTTCTATGTCAGGCCATCTCTTAGTTCAGTTTTCACTGCCAACTACCTACTGACAAAGTGGTTCATTTCCATTTGCATTATTGTTTCCTACATATTTTCTGCCTTGTCCCTTTGTTGTTGGCTGCTTACCTGTTGTGACTGAATCTTGTATCATTTCTCAGCAGTCCTCAGTTCTCTCTCAGACTCTCCATTCTTCAACAAAGTTTATAACAATAGTGAATAGAATGATGTTATCTTAGGTCAAGTTCTTTCTTTTGTGTCACTATTTTATACTTCTCCTGTGATCCTGTACTGATCACTTTTATAGGATCTGTTTTAAAAGAAAAGAAAAAAAAAAAGAAAAAGGACTTGTTTTGTGTTTTCTCATCTTTAACTCTAGCAGGTCCATTTGTGACTTATGCATTCTCTGAGGCAGGAGAATATGAAGAAAATAGAACTTGAACTAGTCATTGCATTCTCCTTCCATCTCCCATCCTCCACAAGGTTACCTTGTTATTTCCTTTTTGTTCTTCACTTCTCACTTCTTCGTTACGTGCCTCTCCTGCCTATATTCAGATATCTACGTAGTAAAGATACGTTTGTTGACCCAGAGCTACATCCAGATCCTGCCCTTTTATACACAGCATTTTGAAATGCAATCTTTCTTTTCATGTCTGCTGCTAAATATTTCTGTATGAATTGTTGCTTCCTTTCCTTTTAACCTGTAACCACCTCTCTCTGATAATCGGGTTTATATTCTGCAATCAAAGTAAGTTCAGGTTTGTATTCTGCAATTGAAATAAGTTCATTTGCCTGTTTTCTCTTTTTGCCCATGTCTCCTCTTTGCTCTTCTTTAGATTACTCTGTGTGTTATCTTTTTCTTCATGCCTGACTTTTCATCCACTATTATCCCTCAGCACAGTCCTGCAGCAACTTCTTTGTGCCTCCACATGTGATGCACTTGCTCTGAACTCAATCATGAAGTCATTGTCACTGCTGACCTCAGCAGCGCAGCACAGCGCTTGGTAACCAAAAAGGCCTTCTGAGTCTTATTTGTGATCTGAGGCAAAATTCAAAGTCAACCTGCCCTTATGTTTCATATTTTCTTGACATTGTTTGTTGCTAGCCTTTTTTCAAATGCCACTTCTGGCAAGTATGATTGAACTTTGGCAAATATTTGTCCAATTTAGAGCTTTGCTACTGCCAGAGATGAAATTTCTGATATATTCATACCTTCTCAAACAAGTTACAGGTGGTCAGCTGGGGCACATTAACCCACCCCATAAGTGTACCACTTGCTCAGTGCCAATACAAAATAAATCAGATTTACTTAAAGCATCAAGAGCAAGCTGTGGTAATGATCAACAGCAGCATCTTAATCTCTCATCAGCTATGAAGTTAACCCTGTTTTGAGAGGAGACTGCCCTAGATGATCTCCAAGTTCAGGGTTGAGCCTTGCTTCCTCCTTGCAGGAACCTGAACTCAACCGTCTCATGGCCATTATTTTTTTGTCAGAATCACCCCCAGCTAAACAGTGTCAAATGTGTCCTGATACTCAGCTGTAACCAGATGAGTCATCTCAAAGGAGCATTTTCTTACTATATCAACAGAGGGTTTTCCATATGAATCACTAATACTGTGGCATGCTTTTTTACTGCATCACAGGTACTTTACCTGTAAGGAAATACAGCTTTCATCTAAACTTAAATAATTATTTGAAGCTTTCATTTGTTTAAAATGGCTCATATCTCAACATTTTTCTGCAAACTATTCTCATCTGATTCCCTCAATATGTAGAGTTTTAGAAATAATCCATATGGACTAATGCTTGTCAGTATTTTTGGCATTAGTTTATGAAGACAGTCCCTGGGCTCAATTAATTTTTATAAACAAAGCACAGAAATGTACATTACAGTTAGGAAGTCCTCACCTTGGAGACAATTTCACTACTGTTCTTTGTTAAGCTGTGGCTAGATTATTGTCAGGCAATTTCAACATACTGGAGATATTGCAATAACTAGCAGCTACTGGTGTAGCAAGTTGTTACCAGAGCATTGTATTTCTTTGTGTATTTGAATGTATCATAGTTTTTGAAGAATGAACTATTACTGACCTTGAGCAAAGATATATGCGTGATTAGCCTGTGCTAATAAAATGGTAGTTATCAGCAAACCACAGCTTGAAGGATGTAACAGAGGTTACCGAAATATGCAAATACTAAATGATAGCATAGGTCTTGAAAGTCCTAACACAGCATGATATGAGAGGTATTAGAGCTATAAACAACTCATCAATGGTCATTAAATTAGTGCAGCCTTGAGAGCTGTTAAAACCAGTTTTAGGGATAGCAGAGAAATCAAAAAGCATTACATTAAAATACATAACCATATACAGTAAATTAATATATAGCATGCAATTGTGAACCAATGAGAAGGGAGCTAGAAAGTGGACTGTGTTTAAAAAATATGTATAAAATGACCCCAAGCACTCCCAAGAGCAAGGTGGAATAAATTATCGACATCATAGTCCTGGCAAAAAGTGTGGAATGCTGACAAATTGTTGTAACCCCATCCCTCTTTCTCCTTGAGGGAACTCAACACTATAAGCTGTGAAGCCTAGCACAGAAAGAAGAGGAACATAGAAACCTAGAGTGAGCAGAGGAATACTGGAGAAAGAAGTATATATTAGAAAGTTTGTGAATGTCAGTTTTAACTTTTTCTTAGGAACATATTGCATAACTGGCCTAATAATAATCCTTCAGTTAAACTTGTAAGACTTTAATTAGACTAATAATAGATTCATACCTTCACTTAGAAGATATGTTTCTTTAACCTACATAAATTGCATGGCATGTTGGGTATGATACCACCTGCCCCTGAGGTTTGGATGTTAAATTTGGAAGCAGTAATGCATGATAAAAATGTCCATTGTCACAATGGTTCTTCAGCCCGAGTTCTGTAAAAGTTTTTAGACACCTATTTCCAAGAACATCTCTGAGACTTGGCTGTCTTTCACAGTACTCAAAAATTTCCCCAAGGTGAAAAAAGAAAGAAGTGAAAAATTTCTCTTTAGTCCTTTGTACAGAAAGATGGGATCTTGTTATGGTAGTCCCTCACAGGGAAAAGGATGCATCTGCTAAATTTTTCCCATTAATACAAGGTGATCAGTTTTGTTGTGATGCTCCATACCCAGGAGAATTTATTCAAGTGGATTGGATTAGGTCTTGATAAACAGATATGTTTGGGATTTGAACTGTATTGCATTCACAGTAAATAAAATAATTCCAGTTAGGTCCCTGTAGTGGCAGCTACTATTTTGACAAGCTTAGTGTTAATGACTAAAAAGCTATAGAAAGATCCACGTGAACTGCCGGTTCAGGCGGCCACTGTGTTACTGACTGACAACTGGCATTTAGGATTTTGCCCTAGAATATTATTCTAAAGAATGATGCCCTAAAATGAAATGAGAAGTGTTGAATTGGGCTTAGCTGAAATCCTTTGATCCAATAGTGATTATCCTGTCATTCAAGTGGACATTGCCTGATCTAAGATTCTATGCTTAGGTAAGGTAGGTAAGAAGTCTGTTGGTAATGAAAGGTCTGGTGCAAAGGTGCATAATCCCAAACCATCACGTTCAATTGAGTGATGTAGTTTTCATCTGGTAAGGAGCTAGCTTTTCAACTGTAGACTTCTAAGTGAGGTAGCGTGATTTAGATATCTTCTTAAATACCTATTTTAAAAGAAGATGAATCATTGTAAAATGATTTATTCATAGAATCATGAACAACATTAGGTTGACTCTGGAGATCATCTATCTGTTCTAACTCTGCTCAACATGGGGCCAACTTCAAAATTTTCAGCTTCCTCAGGCCCTCATTTGTTCGCCTTTAAACATCTCCAACCTCTCTTTAAGCACCTCTCTCAACTCCCTAACTTGGTGGCCTTTCAGTGGATTTTCTGCAGCATTCACTGTCTGCCTTGTTCCAGTGAGCCCTGAGTTGGTCTTAGGTGTACAGATGAGACTTCATGAGTGCGGAATAGGGGAGAAAAACTTTCACTGTCTGCTGCTTTGCTCAGCAGGCTTATTAATGCAACCCAGTATGCAGTTGACCTTCATTGTCTCAAGGATACAATTTTGACTTATTTTCAACTTGTCTACCATGGAAGAATTTGTTTTCACTAATAACTAGTCTTACTACTGATGTATTTTTGACACTTAAGTATCTGAATAACCATTTTTTTCCTCCAGTTAAAAAGAAATACTGTACTGAATAGAGGAATTAAAAAGCAGGTACATTGCTGTCTATTTAGGTCGGAAAAGAAAGTTTCAATCAGAATTACCTTATATCAGTAGGTTAAATAGGAGTTTTCAATTAATTATTAACTAATTCATAAAATTGCATATCCTTTAAATGCTGTAATGCAAACATGAGATGACTAAAATCAGTGTAGGTTTTCAAAATAGTTTTACTATTATATGTATAAAAATGCAAGTTCAGTAATTTTTGCAGGAAGATACATATTTTTTCAAATCACAATCCATGTTACAATATGAAATAATTAAACAAGAGATTAGAAATACTTTAAAAGAAAACCTTTCTACTTTCTTTTTCCCCCCTCACTTTTACAATCACCCAGGTAGCACAGTAATGCCACGTAAGAGCAAAACGCTTTACTAGGAAGAAGGCACTCTTGGCTTTTTAGAATACGGTGCGGGAGGGATTGAACTGCAACAAATTCTCTTTCTTTCTGGATGACGGTATGGGTCACAAGATAGTGCCTAGTCTGATACAATCTTTAGTTGCACATTGGGCAAATCATCCATTTGGTACTACCATAACTATAGCATAAAGTGCTCAGAATATTTCTCATAAATGCGGATATTATTTGAAATGAGAAGCCAAGGTGATATTTGTTGCTTGTGTTAGCTTTAAAGATTCTATGCTTTTGTCTGTAGTCTTAGCAGCATTTAAGTTTTGAGATGTTTGAAAACTAGAACAAATGTTGGCTTTATATATGAGAGAGGATCTGTTTTTTTCTTCAGTAGTAACTTGGGAAGGTTCTGTAAGTTAGTTTGTTTAATTTACACTTCAAATAAAGGCTTTAACCGAAATACTATTTTTTCTGTCCCCTATGCAAGCATTGAAGGTTTAATCTGGGAGGCTGAACACTTTCCTTGTAAAGTTCGTGCTGTATGATTTTTCCTGTCCCAAATTTTCTCAGTGTATAACATTTGAGCATGACAAATACTCTCCAAGAACTTATGTGATTAAATTTGTACCAGTCTGGAAAGAATCATAAGTTGTATATAAATGAAGTCTCTACTTCCTATCTTCTACAGTCAATCCTATTATGTGTATAACAGATACCTAAATAAGGAGAAACCTGTCATGTTCAATAGATTCTGTTGTAGGATCAATCCATTTATGCTGCTTTTGTCATCTGCAGAAGATATGTATTTGAATTCAGAGAGTCATGCTGGCAAAAAGAGATTTAATATGTTTCAATGTCAACTGGAAAACTTTGGGATAGTGGAACTATGGTGTTAGTATAACCAAGGACAAATACTAATTGATGGAAGGGAAGGAAAGACAGGGAAATGGGCTCAAAAATCTCTAGAACCCTACAAAACTGAAAAAAACCAACAACCAACCCACAAAAAACCACAACCCAGGCAAAAAGAAACATTTCTTTTCTCAGGTGCTGTATCTTTCTATTGTTTTGATTACTCATATCTGCAATACTTTGGAGTTTACTTTGCTCTTGGTCATTCTTGTAGAGTTTTCTGTTCCTGTAACAAAAGCCATATAAAGTTTGGTCATTAAAGCAAAACTGCAAAAGACTATATAGAATTTGCCTTTTTGGAGAACTGTAATGACAAATCAGAAAAGGACAAAATAGGTATCAGTAACAAAGCAGTCCTAAGAAAATATGTAGCAATTTTCTGTTAATTTCTTAAATCTTTCCAGTTTTTAAATGACACGTAAGACCCATTGTTGATTAATATTCAGGCCTATTTCTGACATTTGTTTTAATTTGAATAGCAATTTAGCAATTTGTGTGACTCAGTCTCATGAAAAATATTTGGAAGGGAGAGCATAAGTTAAATCAGCACAGGATACAGAATAAAATTTTTCTGAAATAAATTTTGGACCTTTTTGGAAGAGACTAGCTCTGTCCTTGAAGAGAATAGCAAACGAAATCTGTGAAGACAAATTGTTCTGAGAGTTGATAGATGCAGTATCACTGGGAAAGACAGAACATGTTTCTGCCAGGCATGTTGGGGAATAGGGACTTGAATATTTTCATTAATCTTGTCGTAGCTTATTGCTGCTAACTTCCACAACAAAGATGGATTTTTCTTTGTAGCAATGGATGAATATGCTTCCTGAAAAAGGCTTTGACACTCCACCTTTTTCACATTCAGTTATTTTATACATCTTTCATTCTTACTAGAGTTAAGTAACTCACTACTTAATAAAATTGGAATAACTTAAAAAAAGCAATGCTGCACCATTACATGTTACATCCAAATCACTCTAAATCACACCAGATTGTTTTCTCTTTTAGATGTAGAAAGGTAAAGCCATGTAAGGCTCAGGTTACTCAATAATGAGGTCCACAGGCACTGTGGTGACTTGGGCTGGATTACTAATGTCAAAATGCTACTTCTTCAAAACTGAGAGATCTCTTAGGAAATTTCCTTCTCATTTCAGATTTAAATAACTATATCTCACTGTACACACTTCGCATTTACATCTTTGAAAACGGGAATAAGTTGTTATCTGCTAGCACCATTCTGGAAAGAAAAAATAAAAAAAAGGACCAAAGTACAGAAATTGATGAGGAATTATTGATGGTCACTCTGAAAGTATGATAGCACAGAGATTCAGAATCAATGCCTGCTTACTAACTGCAGAAATGATGGCGAGAGAGGAGCGAAGTCACTTTTCAAAGACATTCCACGTTTCATATTGGGGTTCACAGTTCCAAAAACAGGTCACCAGGAGAGTGATCTCAGAAATAATTGTTTCTTTCATATGTCTGTGTTTGTGTCACATCTGCTTTAGACTGAGCAGTATAAATTGACATTAAAAAACCCCCTAATTTGAGTTCTATCTTATTTTTGAAAGTAGCATCCATTTATTTCTTTGTGAGCAAATATTCATAGCAGCAAACAAATACTGTTCATAATCAAGGGAAAAAGACTCTTGAGACTCTTCCTTTTCAGCATCAGGAAGAAAAATGTTTTCAAAATAGCTATAAACAGGAATTGCAAGTGTCTTCAGCTGTTTGCTCCCTATTGCTTTGCAGCCAGCTTTTCATCACTGTCTGTAAGCTAGGACTACATATGTTGCTGCAGGAACTCCCTTTTCCTCATCAGTTCTCAGCAGTCCAGGATTAAACATCTGATTGCTTAATATGTTACCATTAAGCTAGTAATTAATAATTGCTGAAATGGTTTCCTTCAGTGAATCAGTGCCTGACATTTTTCTGATGTCTTTTATTTTAAGAGCTTAAGTTAATTGAACTCTAAATGAAAAGCTTCACTCTGAATCTCTGAAGCCAGTGACATTTTTGTCATGACATCAAGGACAAAGGCATGAGGCCACATGGGCACAATTTGGGAATTCCTTATCTGCATGTCTGGTACTTCTGAAGTACCAGTATGAATAGGATTAAAAATATGAACAGAACTGCAGTCCCAGAATCAATGCTTTGTCCTTTGCAGCTGAGAACAATTTTTTGAGCAACTGAAGTTGTCACTATGAAAGTGTTTAGGATCTCTGCCTGAAGGGGAATGAGTAATAACTGCTGGAAAAAAAAAGGCCCAGACCCGTACACATCCTGAAATCTCAGTTCTCAAAAAGGCACTTCATTATGCTTACAAGTGTACATATTTAGAGGTATGCCTTTAAGATATACATTTAATGCAGTGAAATTAATGAGAACACTTAAAACTTTAAGAAGGAGCAGGTGGCTAGGTAGTACAGGATAAGAGTGACAAGAATGAAAAGAGAGAATGGAAGAGGCAGATGTGCAGCAAAGTAGACCCAAGTTATTTCTACTATGGACATGTATTTTCTAACAGAATGTGAGTAGGGTTTTTCCTGGAAGCATCCACCAGTGTTTTAAATGGACTGGTTGTAGAGCAAATGAAATACAAAGGAGAGAAGAAGGCTTAATGTAGAAGAGTAAGAGTTATGCAAATAGTTGATGCTTTTGTTCACTGGTGAAATTGATTAAAAAACATCTTGAATTAAATCACAAGTTAATATAATTTCCCTCCCCCCCTATATCTTCATTTTTATAAGTTGAATAAAACATAAGCCTTTGGGCTTCTAAGTGTGTAAGGTTTGCTCCTAATTAAATTTTTGACAAGGACTAAAAAGATAAATGTAAACAAAAATGATTAATTGGACAATTTCATTTTGAAAACAGAAGCTGAATATATCCAACAACAGTGAATTTGCCAATATTTTTTCAGTTCTTCCTCCTACAAATTAAATAGTCTTCACAGCAAACCCTCTGAGGTTTTTTGATCATTTGTTTTAGCAAATGGTACATTGGAGAAGGAATCTCTTGTAAGTATAGTCATGATGGATCTGAAACAGTCCATCGCAAAAGAGCCTAAAGATATGTAGGAGAACTGTGATGTCCTCATCACTGAACATTAGTAGATCAATAAAAAGGAGAAATGGAGCAGTAGTTCTATGCTGCTGATTGTGAAATACAGGATTATTTGACTTATGACCCTATTTTAACTGCTGTGATCTCCCTTGAGGTCATAACTGCTAGTTTGGGAGCCACTGAACTAGAGTGAAGCATTAGCCAGGAGGTGCAGAAATGTAGCTTGACAGCACACAGAGATGCCTTCCAGCAGAGACAATTCCCCATACTGCTCTGAACTACTGGGTCTGTGTAACGAGGAAGGTGTTCTCTGTTGGCTTGCTTTGATGTCAGTGGAAAAAAGGTATGAAAGATATACTGACAATCTCATTAGTCTCAATTTGAGATCATTTAAGGTAAAAGTATAAACTAGAATAGCTCTCCCCCCATATGACCTTCCACGTGGAGTCATTTGACAAGTTAATTTCTTGGGTTTGCTCACATTTCTTTCTTATTGTCTAATTCTGATTAAAATTGCCTCTTACTCAGTCTCTGCTTTCTTCTAAGACTGCGTTTCTAGGAGTCTAAGTAAAACTTTAGAATTTGAACTAGCCTGTAGTACTGATTTCTGTTATTACGCAGCAGTAGGCTGTCAGGCTTTGATAGATGATGCCTAATCAGCTGCTGGGTACAACAGCTGAATATCATACTTGTGCTGAGGAAGAAAAGAAAACCTAGTTAAAACTTGTTTTTGTAGTATTGCAAGTTGTGACAAGGGTTCTGTACTAGGGCTCTATGCAAGGAAGGAGAACTGCAGTCTGCTCACTTATTATAGGAAGTTATTTCTGTGGGTGAGAAGCAAGCAGTCTAATGGAAATGAAAATAGTATTTTAAAGATACACATATAAACATTATTCATAATTTATATTAATGGATCTTAATTTGATTTCCCTTCTTTTATTTCAGAGTTCTTTATAATATTGTTATAGGATTTTTTTGTGTGTGTGTGTATGTAATTTTTCCTAATTTTCGGTGAGACATATCTCTATTTTCTGATAAGTGGTAGTTTACCACATTACACATTAGCATACTTGATGGGGGAGAGGGTGTTCTGAAGGTCGTCTCAGAGGCTCTGTGATGACTATGAATTTTGGTTTTGCTTGGATCACTGGCTACCATGAGAAAGTAAAAAAAAAAACTTTTGATGTAAAAAGGAAATTCAGTTACTGCTGGTACTGTAGTTGTGATTTCTTTTTTCCAAATTACTTGTTAGTAAATGATGTTGAAGATAAGGGATATGCTTTGCAATCATGTCAGTGCTTGTCTTTCACCTGGCGATGAATCAGTGCTGCCAGTACTGAAAATCAAAACTGGAAACGGTGCTGGAGTAAGAATACAAGTTTATATAAATAATGTGAAAAATGTTGGTACTTTACTGAGCGATATTTTGAAACTCGGAAAATTCACAGGAAAATAAAAATATAATCTTTCTTACTCAGCCCAAATGAGCTTGTTGGTACTGAGCTCTTCCTTTCTTTCCTGTTGTCTTCAGAATATTTAATCTCTGACATTCCCCTTAGTCCAGGAGTATTCCAGGATGTTGTCCACCCTCAGTCCCTGCTGAGGAGTGGAGAGGAGATGTAAGGATGGACCCACCAGTGGCTGCCCACCCTGCTCAGGCCATTGGAGAGGGCATGGCCTATGTTGGGGTCACTCTCAGCTTCTGGCTAAGCTTTGATTGGGGAGCAGCTGAGCCTTTATTATTAACTACTCAGTTGTAATGGGATGATAGGAGTTGAAAACTGCATTGAACTTCATGATGGATGAATACATGGCATATAATATTTTCTTTCTTCAACTCTTTACAAACTACAATCAGGTTATTAATGGATAATAACCAATGAATATATCTGCTTGCATCTATAAGGTTACAAACTCCCATGCTTCCACAACTAGATACTTCACTAGGAGACAGCATAAAGATTCATGAACAATTTGAGGTGGGTTATGATCACTCTCATCATATACAGACAGCTCTGTATGTCTTATGTCCAGAATGACCATGTAAGTAAAAACTTCTGGCTCAGAATGAATGTGGGAAATCCCATTTGTGGATTTATTATCTCATACTTAATTCTTGATTGTAACACTTGTTCATACATTTGACTGCTTTGGCTTGTGTTTAAAGAAGAAGCTGTAATATTGTTTGAACAACAAAATAAAGTAAACTGGGATGAAATTTTAGAAAGGAGAAAAGATAATATGTTACAGTAGAAAGAAAATTAAGTGTGAGAAGTATTGAAGGGGCAGACTGTTAAAGAGCAGAGAGCATTTCGGAAATCATAGGAAAAGCGATACAAGAATGAAGTAACGTGGCATTAATTGCAAGTTATTTTATTCCATACATCTGAAAAACCTGAATTGGCTTCATTTCTGCACATTCAATGATTTAATTCAGAAGTTTGTGTGTGTCTGTCAGGGACATAATAGCTCTCATTTAAGTAGAGGAAATAGTACTCTTCTGAATATCAGTTTCCTCTAATTTTTGACAAATGGTGACTATTGTCTAATGAGTAACGTCTTGTGATTACCTCTCTCTCTTAAGAGGCTGGACTATGACTGACTCCCATAGAAACAACTACTCTACAGATAAATGTTTAATTATTATTTGGAATTGTTTAGAATCCCCAGATGAAAGACGGAGGAAGCGAAGAATGGCAACATGCTGTAAATGCCATTAATTTGCAGTAATTGACATATCCAGTGCAATCACTGAATTTTATGAAACAGTCAATAAGGACCAAATCATACTTATTTGCAGTCACAAGGCTTAGACTCTCTTTCTTGTTGCAGCAGCTGTGATTCATTTCCTCTACACAGGGAGCGGAAAATGGGTTCCTGGGACAAGGAAAGGGTCAGGCAGTGACAATCACTTTTTCACGTAGACTTATGTGAGAAGTATACAAAACGTCGCCTATGAGACTTCTCTTTGATTGCTTCATATTTTCTTGTTTCTATTTGGAGAAGGCATTAGATAATTTAATGCAATGGGATAAAATTAACTATTAGAAGGGTGAAGGAGATGACTAGATCATGGTCGGCTTGTTTTTCTGTCTTTTGGCAATAGAGCATCCTTACAAATGATATTGTGGGGGGCAAATCCAACTCTGATCTAAAGAGGGCACAAAGGAAGAAGGGAGACACTTCTTCCTTTTGGAAAACTGCTGGGATAAAATGGAAGCAAACATAACATTTGCTTCAACGACTTTGCATAGATAATTGCTTAGTTATATATTTCCTTGTCTTTGTAGAACCCAGAGACTCTCTAGATTTTAGATATAATTGTTGATTCAACTTCTATTTGGAAGACCTTCCTGTATTTTACTCTCTGATCATAATAAAGAAGATGTAGAAGCTCTTTTTAATTATGAAATACATCCAAGATAGCAATAGAGACTAATAGTTGGGTACTCTGAGTTGATAAATTGCTATTTACAATCTTTATATCAACTATTTTCTATCGCAGCCCAGGGTTTTATGAGCAGAGCTGTGCACGTGATAACATCTATAACATGGCTTATTTAAATCAAGCAAGCCTCAATGATAAAAACACACCCCCATGCTGGATTAGTCAATTTGTTGTAAGTAAACAGTACATCACTATTAAGGTTCATAATGGGTTTTATGAACTCAGTAGCTTCTCATCTAAATGACATTTTATGGGATTTATATGTCTTTAATGCTAACTGTTTGAGATTTGTAGATGTTAAAATCAAATGTAAGTGACAGGCTCAAATGTATTCAGATGTTACAGTGTTGTTACTGGTTTTTCCCAAATGTCATCAAAATAGATGAGCCCAGTAATAAACACCTCACGTTTCATAATACGCAAATAGTTAGAAAGCAGAGATTTTTCAACTTTTTCCTTTTTCAGATGGTAGATGGATTAATAACTGAGGTTATCGTGAGTACAAAAACACAGTAATGTACGGTGATTTATGAAACAAGTTGGGAATAAATACTAACAGTAAATAAGGAAAGAAGGTACTCTGTCATCTCATTCAAAATACTCTGTTCATGCAGTAGTTAATTGCTGTACAAAATAGTGTTCAACTGAAGTATATTTGTCTGATTAAATTAGCATGTAATGCTATCTGAGCAATTTAAGAATATACATCAAAGGACCCATTTCTGCTGAGTGGAGTCGTAAGCCCTTCATTCTCTATTATGCACCTTGTGTCATAACACTGAAGCACTCAGTGTAAAGGGCAAAGCAGGTCTCTCTGTGGCTTCTTGGCTTTGCCCTGGCTAAGGAGTGTACGACACTGCTCAGAAAGAGGGGTGCCACAGTATAGGGGGCTTAGAGGAGCTTTAGGGGGTTGTTTTGGGGGTTATGAGTTGTTCTTCAAATCCTAAGTGACTGATTTGTATTATTTAGGGGCTGGGGGTTGGCCTCTTCTCACAGATAACTAGTGACAGGACAAGGGGGAACGGCTGCAAGTTGCGCCAGGGGAGGTTTAGGTTGGAGATGAGGAGAAATTTCTTCTCTGAAAGGGTGGTCGGGCATTGGAACAGGTTACCCAGAGAGGTGGTGGAGTCACCGTCCCTGCGGGTGTTTAAGGAAAGGTTAGACGCAGTACTGAAGGACGTGGTTTAGTGGTTAACAGGTGGTGGGGGTACGGTTGGACTGGATGATCCTTGAGGTCTCTTCCAACCTTAATGAATGATTCTATTCTATTCTACTCTACTCTACTCTACTCTACTCTACTCTACTCTACTCTATTCTGATCATCAGATTACTGTAACTGAAATGTTTGCGACTTTTACCTGAGTATGACCTTACAAAGGGCAGGAGAAAGTTGAAAGCACCAGAGAAGTCATGTGGTGCTGTGTTTTGGCCCCCAGATAGCCAGTCTGCTCTGAAGTGATCAGCTGGTAAATGGCTGTGCTGGTTGCAGGACCAGATTCGTAACACCAGGATGGAAAATTGATGTGTTCTCATTTTTAAAAAAAATATATCTTCAAATGAAATGCACTGAATAAAACATTCATTAGTGTCTATCAGCAGTGAGCCATGCTGCTGCATAATAAGGAATAAATATCATATAAGAAAGTGCTAAGCCTGTACAGTGAGTATTCTTCAAGGAAATTTCCCCCAAATCAGTCAAGTCAATCAGCTTTTATGTATGACTTGAATACAGTCTGATCAAGCCACAGAATAATTTCCTTGGTCAGAAATAAACTTGTGGTTTGTGCAGAGATTAAGCATTCAGTGCCTTCAAGCAGCACTGGCTAGCTGAAACAGAAATGTGAACTAGAGCCGCTCACTGTTACGGGTCAGAGCCTTTCCTCTCCTTAATACTATTAAAATGATAACTTGAGGATGCTTTCAGTTAATGGGGTAATTACACTATCCTGGATTTGACCTTGGAGTTTATTGCTCATTTAACAAGAAATGAGAAGCTGAGATATGTCTTTGTTGCTGGACACATCTTGAAAATTTTAAGTATAAGAGCCAATCAAAGCAAAAAGATTATGGTGGTGAATTGGAGTATATAAATTTGCATATTAATAGTGTTGCTGAGAAAATCCTGCACAGTGATCATGCAAATCTTTTAACTCTGGTTAATAATGGCTGTCTGTCAACTGCAGAGCAGGGATCCACATGCTGCATGTTCACTGAGAAGTACTGGTATAACATATTTGCAAACAGCAAAAACAATTAATTGTGCAAGGAAATACACAACTAAGAAAACTCTTCTGCATAACTAAATTCTCATTTTCTGAATAATTCTTCCTCTATAATTAGAATCCCGCTCCCCTTTTCATTACAGCAACTTTAAATAAATAAATTAAAACTTCTCGCATGGCTTATGAAATGAAAAAAATCTCCATTTGTTCTCTTTTCTTTAAAGAAAAAACAAACAACTTTGAATACAAGGGCAAACTTCCTTTGCTGCTGTAAAATTGGGGATTTAAAAAATATAATTAAAATAGTGTCCTAATAATAGATAGAAAGTAATTAAGGTTGTAATCAGTAACTCTAACTCTGTGGGGGCACAGTTTCCTCTTAGATGCCACATGTAGGAACAGTTGCCATGGCTATCTGGTTTGGTTTTAGTGCGGAGAATGCAGAAGTTTGTATTTTCTGAAACTCCAGGTGGAGGCAGCAGGCAAATTTGGCTTCAGGAAAGAACAAATAATCACACCTTTTTATCACTTCTAGTTGTGGTGTGATATATTTTTCTGTAAATTTATAGAAAATACTCATTTTCTGCTTAAAACACTTGTCTGTTTAAGGAAATAGATATATAGATTTGCAGTACCCTTAAATAATGTTTCTTGTAATCAATACCGTGGTGAGTTTTCCTGTTTGTTTGCTTAATTTAGCCATGTTAGTATGAACAACAGTATTATAAATTCGGTTAAATATGTCACTATAGAGACTGTGAATCACAAAATTTAGAATATGGGATCTTTTATAAAACACATTTATTTTTTTCGGCTATAGTTCCGTTTTAAGCCTATATGTCCTTTCTGTTGCAGGTGACTATCTATAGGTTTGTGGGAGGGAAAACAATGTATTTATATACTCTAGCACACTTGTTCACAAAACTTTCTCTGTTGTTAGTTCAAGTTACTGTAAGCCTCTTGTTCTAGGCCTCCCAGTAGAATATTTCTGTCTTAAATTTATCTGCTTAGTGTTGTCCATTAATTATTCTCCTGTATTTGGTTTCCCTGAAGGCACTGAAGATGTTAGTCTAACGGGCTCCCCTCCACTCCATCATTTTTTCCTGTCCCACCCCCTACTAAGGGGAGGATTTACCAAAACGTTAATGCTGAGCGGCTGTGGTGGAGAGAGTCCCCCAAGCAGAATAGAAAAGAGAGCAGGGGCTAAAAATATTTACTCAGGCAGGGTTTTTTTTGTGGCATTCTTTCCTACCAGTGATGTCTGACCTTTTCATCTTCAGGAATGCTCTTCCCCTTTGAAAAAGTTGCAGGTCAAGATCAATGTAAGGGTGAGATTATCCGCCGTGTTTTCCGTCTTGCATTTCACCTTTGGGTGTCCCAGGCTCAGTGCCCTTGTCCTGGCAGCATTAGTTTTCTCTGCATCCTAGTGCTTCTTCAAGCTCTGCTGACAGATGAGATTCTGTCTATTCTTATATCATATTATATTACAGCAAAACAGCTTCTGCAGAAATGGCAAAGAATAGGTCCTCATTTCTGCTCTGAGGAGAGGAGATAGACCACTGGAAAGCAGAAGGAAATGCTGCTACAGCTCTTTCACACTATGTAAGTACATTGTGCCACATTGTTTTCACATGGTGGTATTTGGCTGGCAATGCACACACACACACACAGATTCACGGATTGGTAGGGGTTGGAAAGGACCTCTGGAGATCATCTAGTCCAACCCCCTTTTTAGAGCACTGTCACCTCGAGCGTGTTGCACAGGATTTCATCCAGTCAGGTTCTGAGTATCTCCAGAGAAGGAGACTCCACAACCTCTCTGGGCAGCCTGTCCCAGTGCTCCATCACCCTCAGTGTAAAAAAAATTTTTCCTCATATTCAGATGGAACTTCCTGTGTTCCAGTTTGGGCCTGTTGCCCCTTGTACTGTCACTAGGCACCACTGAGAAATGTTGCTTGCTTTGAGGTTGTGGCTCTCGTTAAGCCTGCATTTCCTTACCTCTTCCCCTTTTTCTTCCATCATGAAGGAGATACCATGACAGTCCATCTCTTTACATGACAGCTCCAGCCTTTCATCTCATTTAACCAGTACCTATGAACTCTAATTTGTTAGAAGGGAAAAACAAGTTTGAGATTTGTGAAATGCAAATTCATTCCTGTAACTTTATAACTTGGAAAGTTTAAGGTACTTTAAAAAAAGAAAGACAATTTTGCGAAGTCATCTTAGGGCTTGTATTCTTTCATTATACTGGAATATGCAAAAGGAAATAGATTTTATATTTAAAATAAAATTCTGCATAAGGATTTATTTTTGTAAAGCTGAGAGTAACTGTATACAGTCATCAGAAGATATAATTCATTTTATAAATATGTTTTCTTTTTTTCTGTAAGCATTCCAGTCACCAGAATTGAGTTTCATTATGGAGAAGTTAGGATATAAATAAATTGGTGAAAATAAATTTCATGTGTTAATGCATACAAGAATATACATTTTTCACTCCTTGGAAAATACTTGCTTATCCCTGTAGGAAACATTTCCAAACATAAACAACAAAACCTTCAAACTTGGTTTGAGCTTTTGAATATTTTAATTTTTAAATTAAAATCTTAATGCCCTAATATGGAAATTAGAACTGCAAATGTGGAAACTATCTTATTTTCAGCTTAGTGTACAAACTTCAAGTGTCAGAATGTAATCAATTGACATAATTTTAATTTTTTTAAAAATCTGGTACGAATTGACACACACTGCACACAGAAATACAATACAGCACACAAGGAAATTAAATGGAAACAGTACTGGGGCAACAGAATTAGTACTTACACTTAAGAGAGTTTATAGGAAATAGAACGATTAAGTGTAGCAGAACAGGTGGATGTTACCTAGCTCAAACTGTGCTTAGCACTTCAGAATCAACTACTATTATCAACTACACATAACAGTTACTTTGATAATGCTTTTATTAATTAAAAAAAATTTAAATCTAAAAATGCATTTAATGTCTAGTTAAAGGAAAGGATTGAAATACTAGCCTGTAGTAAACAAAGATATTCATTTATAATTGCAATTTTTAGGTAAATGACTTATTGGAATTCCTGCACCAATTTCCTCTTATTAAAAAAACATGAATTAAAGTTACTGGGATTCTTTATATTCTTGATTTTATGTTATTAATTACCAGCTTTAAGACCATATATCTACTTTTGCCTATCTGCCCTTTAGGTCCTTCACATCAGATGCATCTTTACTTTGTTAACTTTATTAAGCTATCAGAATTAGATCTGGAGTTTGGTTTTCACCAATGAGAGTTTAATATACTGTGAGGCTAACTTGTAAGAAAAGTTTCCAAGAAAAATTAATGGTAATAGATTTCATTAACTTTTGAAGCCAACCCAATGCCGATGCTTGTATAAAACTGCAAACAACAGTTGAAATGTTTTTAAGGTTTTTTTTGTTTGGGTTTTTTTTTTAGTGTTCAGGATGTCAGGGGATTTTTTACTGTTTATTTAAAAAATGTGCAACAGTTAAGTTCTGATACTTTTTTCCAAATCATGTAAACTGTTAAATCAGTGAATTTATCCCTGTCCAGAGGGAGCCTTAGAGCAGCACCAATTGCTACTGTCTATGTAGCTCAGCATACTTTTGCTACAGGATGTCTGCTCGTTAATAATAACTAAAGATAGGACCAATTATTTACAAGAGCTTAATATCATAAAGTTATATTTCTGTTACCGAATTATCTTAGGTCATTAGTAATTCCTCCCAAAACTGTGTTTTGTTAATATTTTACCATTTCGGGTATGTTGACAGAAAGTACTTAAATACCAAAAAAAAAGGCCATCAATCTTAAAAATCACCTGTATTGAATCTTCGCTAAATTGTAATGACATTAAAACCACAAATAATAACAGTGCTCAACGTATGACAAAGATATGGAAGATAAAATTCTATTGGAATAATTGGCAGTATAAAGTTAGGGTATTTTATTGGTATGTGGTGGTGTCTAGGTGATTTTAAAGAGAACAGAACTGGACTCTGGCTGGAGTCCAGGGACTTCAGCCTTTAAAGAACAATTGTCTTGGTAAGAAAAGCAAGGAACTTTTCCAAAAGTTAGTGACTAACCACAAGTAATTTTTAGCCACTAACTATCTCTTCTGGAGTTTTTTGTGTATTTTAATATGATGGAATAAATTAAATAGGACTTGTGGACAAACTACGAATATTTTGTAAACTGTGATCCCAGTCACCACTCAGTCACCCTTTATTTTCTTGTCAACATTACTGACCACATTCCTAGTTATTTCTAGTAAATCTTTCTCTTTATACAAATAATGCAAACCAGGATGAGATGTCCCTGGCTCACAGCTGTGCCTCTTTTAGTCTATAATCAGATCTAGCTTCTAAATTATTCTACTAATCTTGAGTCAATACCTGATCAGAACTAAACTTTGATAACAGTATTTCCTAGTGATGGAGTTGAGCACAGAGGTTCCATTTTTTTTTTAATATAAAACAGTGAACAGCAAAAAGAAAATCCAGTTGAAAATCCAGTTGTATGCTCCACTATTCTAGCCTCTGTCTTTAATGAAGACGATACAGAGAGTATTTAGTCATTCTTGTGGGATTTTAGTCATCCCTGAATCAGTTAAACCATTTTGACAGAAATATAATTAAGCTTCAGTGAGTTAAGTACTGTTTTTCCAGAACTCTGAAAAAGTTATTTAATATTGCTATTATGTTCAGCAATTTGACAGCAAATAAGTATTTCAGATATTCAAATATAATTATATATATTCTTAAGACTCAGACAACGATATCTCCATGACATCACTTTTGATTTTGATCATGTAGAAATTGTTCCAAATGAGTGTATGGATGGAAATAAAAAGTCAGAGAAACAAATTTCCTGCTCCTGTACTTTGACTGGAGTAGGTGTTCAGATTTGTGATTGCAGAATTGTTTTTATTTGTCATTTTTTCTAGCTTTTACTTGGGCATAATTTTTTCCTGAAATTAGTATAAAATGGCCTTTGAGCACAGTGAATGATAGTATTTCCCAAGAATATGAGAAAAAGAAATGTTTTCTAATTAGCTGAAAATTAAAAAGCTTTCATCATTAGCTACTGTAGTAATAGAGGAGATGATGCAAACATTTACACAAAGATGTACCTTTTCTTGTCTAAAATGCTTAGTCTGCTGAAAATTTGACTATGTTTACCTTGAGGGTTAATCAGAACAATAAAATCAAATTAGTCAATAAAATTTTCTAACTGCGCTCTCTATAAAAGGTGCAAAATCTGCCATGATTGATGACAAATACACAAGGACCATAATACCTGCTATCCATAGAAGACAGGATAGTTCACTGGGGGTTACTTAAAGTGATTTATCACACATAAGAAATTATGCAAGTATATTGCGACTGATGGAGCAAGTTCAACAAGGTGGAGAATGCATGTTCCCCAGAAGTGTGATGTCAGAGTTTATATTAGCTGAAAACTCTAGAAAAAAACCAGAGGTCTGAGAAGTGCTGCTATTTGTGTTGTAATACTTCACATAAGAAACATCAACTGTGGTATGTTTGATTTGCTAATGACACAGAATTTTAATTCTCATTTTAATCAGATAAGTAGATTTTTGGATCCAAGTGAGGGGTTTTCTGGATCAGACAAAAGGCATCATCAGTTTTAATTCAGCCAGAAGGAAAATACTTTGAGTCAAAGAATGATTTAAAGAACAATGTGATAGGTGGGGATTTAATATTTGCACTGTGTGTTGTGATTTTCAGATCCTTAGCAGCTCTAGAGGCTCAGGTGGTACTGAAGGTCAAGGCCACTTCTGGTTTTTGAGTGTTTGGACATTGGTAACTCTGCTTCCCAGAAACCCAACCGTTTAAGTATGCCTTTGTAATATTTGTATTGAGTAGCTGTATTTGGAACTACTCAAAGATAATATGCAAGTCTGCCTAGTAGCAAAACCTCATTTCTTGAGTATTTTAACAAATTTGGTGAAATCAGTGGCCCCAGACGATCAAATTTGTTAATATTGACCTCTCACTATGTCCTAAGTTCATAAGATTCAGACCCTCAGATGTCAAATCTTGGCTGCCTACCTGTCGTTTGAAAATAGCATCAAGAAGCTTGATATTATGAATGTTTTTAAAGGTTTTTTTTTTAATTTGTTGAAAAATCAGTTATAATAGTAAGAAAACTTATCCAAGCATCTGAAATGTGGAACGTTTCTTAAAATTCAAATTTTACTTTGTTCCTTATATACTTTCTTTTGACCTGTACAGCATTTTGGCAATCATTTAGGCAGAATCACAGAATCACAAGGGTTGGAAGGGACCTCGAAAGATCATCTAGTCCAACCCCCCCCGCCAAGGCAGGGCCACCTAGAGCACATCACTCAGGAACACGTCCAGTCGGGTTTTGAATGTCTCCAGAGAAGGAGACTCCAGAACCTCTCTGGGCAGCCTGTTCCAGTGCTCTGTCACCCTCACAGTGAAAAAGTTTTTCCTTACATTAACTCGGAACCTCCTATGCTCCAGCTTGCACCCGTTGCCCCTTGTCCTATCACTTAGTGAGGCCAAGAAGAGCCTGGCTCCATCTTCCTGATACTCACCCTTAACATATTTATAAACATTGATGAGGTCACCCCTCATCCTCCTCTTCTCCAAGCTAAAGAGACCCAGCTCCCCCAGCCTTTCCTCCTAAGGGAGATGTTCCACTCCCTTGATCAGCAGGTTTAAAGTTGGGCATAAATGTTTTTTATGGTTCAGCAATAAGTTGAGAAAGACTACTCTCATCACTATTACTAAATTACAACCTTTCTTTTAAGACAACACAGGTTTAAAAACATGCAAAGGACATATCTGAGAAGAAATCTCTGTTTCTGATATTGACTCTTATTTGTAAGCTGCCAGCTAGGAAGCAGTCATAGTACATGCTTTTGTTAACTCTCCCATGAACGATACACGTGGATAATGATAACATGCTTTTTGAAGCATTAGTTTTCACATATCATCTTAGGTATTGGGCAGGATTCCTTGTTAGCTGCCAAATAAAGATATTCTTTAGGCAAAAGACAAAACAAAGATGAAAAAAAAGAGGGGAAAAACTAACGAAAGGGAAGCAGAACAGCAGCATAGGCTGTCATGTCTCACCTCTTAGCCAAACCTGGAGAAGGTGTCATGGCAGTTCTCAAGCTAGTTGGGATACTGGCCAGGACTAGGCTACCGAAGTATCTGTCCATAGTACCTTCAGTAACTGGGAAGCTAAAGAAACAGTGGAAGCAGTAGAAGGGCTGCAATACACTTGTTTCAGTGTATTCTCATCAATTTCATGTCATAATTCCTTATAGGAATTCCTTTTTTTACAGAAGAAAAGTGGTACAATAAGGAAAATATTACATTATGTCATTATTTTCTCCATCTTCACCTAATTTTCAGTATTCTGGTTTTAGTTCATCAGCATTTAGCACACTCATTAGCTGGTCTAAGGCGGGTACAGTCAAGTTATTGTTTCGGGGATTTTTCCAGTTGTTTTAGTATTTTAACTTTTGCTGACTTGAATAAAGAGTTTTATTTAACCAGACTATTACTGCCTATGGCAATGTAGGTAATAGGCTTGTACGCAAAGTGTTTACTGCCATTGTATCGGTAGCTGCTGAGAACACGACATTCCCTTTTCAATACAGCTGATCTTATTTCCCAGGACATTTCTGTTCTTTCCTTTAAACTGCTCAGTAGGGCAAATGTGTGCTGTTCATCATGATAAAGAGGTATTATATTCTGATATTCCTGGCCATCCCTGTAATACAATAAAATCAAACTAAAGAGCCAGCAGACAATTGAAGACATTTGTTATCCTCTAATGATCGGCATCTTGACTTATAGTCTGTCATTTTGGAATGACAAATTTTTCGTTTACCAGCGCACACTTCCACTGAACTTTATACCCACAGTCCCCAATACTATCAAATGCATTTTTGGTACAGGGCATGTTTTGAAAGCAAACTAATTGCAGGACTTTTTACATATTTATGTTCCGCTCAGGTTTCTCTGTACAAAATTTAAAATTTTTCTCTATACAGTATTACAAAATTTATTTCTCTTTACAAAATGTAAAACTCCTAAATAAGGTGGGATTTCATATGCCTTTGTGCTTCAGCAATATGCTTGCTAAGGATTCTTCTAAAGTGAGCAGTAGGGATTGAAATCTGGGAAAAAAGAGCTAATCTAAAGAACAGAAATACGAAGTACAATATTTTTAGAAGTTTTTAGACCTTTTTTGTTGTTGTTTTAGAAGATTTTTTCTATACTCTTTGCATGCTTTCTGGAATTTTTAGTACTTGTTACCTGCCGTTCTCCCATTGCTCTTCTTGAAAGTCCACACCAAGCCAAGTATTTGTAAGCTAAAAGAATGCAAATATTTTCATGACTAATAAGAAGAGGGAAAAGGTTTTTCCAATTACTTTTTTTTTAATATATGCATTTTATCAGTCTTTACCAACACTTTCTAACAGGTACATACATGAAGCAAGTCCATCCATTCCACTCATCTCTAACTGACAACAGAATCCAATTACGACAGGATCAAGTCTCTATTGCAAATAAGAGAAACATCTCTGGAATCATAATAGAATTTTCTTTTACTTATCCCCACCAAAACATGAGGTTATAAGCAATATTATTTGTCAGATTTAGATTTCAAAATAGATCATTTAGTGAAAAAGAACAGAATAGAAACAACTGAAATTTTGTGCATAGATATTCCATGTATCTTATCTGCTCTTGTATTTCAGATCTTTTTTAAGTGCTATTATGTTTTTACTAACTAAATTATAGAAATCTATAACCAGTTTGATATATAGAAATCTATATATCAAACCAGTTCTTTTTATCCTGGCTACTATGGTATTTCCAATATTTACTCTTTCATGAACACTGCAGAGAATGCAGCACCAATAATTGCTAGGCTTTAAAATTCGCTGGGTGCTCTGTTTTTAGATAAAACTACCACATTGTGCAGGTATTGTTGGAAAAAATCAGGTCAACTATGTGAACATTTAAATACAAATTTAGGCACACATTGTTAGGTAATTATTTGGAAAATGTTTTTTCTCCCACTGAATAATTCCATTATTCCTAGAGCAAAAATTTTTTGGAAGAAGACTTAAAATATGGATAGGTCATGTAAGAGGGTGGAATAGAAAATGACCACAGATACACTATTAAAATGATTTTTTGCTTGCAGAGAGGAACTAACCATTGACTTTCCATTGATCTGGGAGGGAAGCTACTATAAAGTTTCAAGTTGAAACCACAGCATTTTTTTTAAGAGAACAGTTAAGTAAAAGGAGAGGATTCATAATACATCTTCTGATTCAAAGATTTTACAGTAAAATCATAAAGAAACTGAACAGCCAGGCAGGAAAGGCATATATACAGTGAGATTAGACACTGTTGCTAATGGATTGTGGATTAAAATTACCCATGAACCCTTTATGCAAAACTCCTGCTTCTTACTGAATTGATGACAGTTCTGGGGTTTTTTTTTGAGGGGGTGTTCAGTTGGGGATGAGAGATCACAAAAGACATGAGGAGGAGTTTGCCAAAAACAGGGGCAGGAAGGTACTGCTACAGAATAACTGGTCTGGAGAAGAGTGTGTGTGTCAGGATTGCAGCGATGGGAGTGAGAGATGTTTAGGAGTGGGTAAACAAGTGTAATCAGTGATGTTAAGGAGAACAAGCAGTCTGTGAGGGTTGCTGTTAGTGGACTCTATCAAGGTCTGAATCAGAATCTGAAAAGTTACTCTGGAAAAGGCGAAAAGAAAAACTGCAATCATTGTTCTCAGCTTATGTTAACGATAAGGCCGGTAGACACAATCTTTCTCTGTTTGTATTAGCTCACTTTCCTATATTAGCCACTTACAGCAGAAACACACATAGTCAAATATAGCAGGCTTTTTTTGCAAATGTGTTCCTGCTTGTTAAACTTGAGAATTGTTTTTCCCTTAGATACATAATGACTTTCCCAAGGGCTAAAGTACAAATCCAAATTGGATGCACTCTGTATACTCATCAAGAAATGTTGGCAAGAGGCCACCTGGGAGTTGTCCACAGTTACTGGAGTTTCTGCATTTCAGATTCCACATTAATGCTTTCTGGGTATATCTCATCTTCGGAAGCCTGCACTGCATGAGAAAACACATAATTTTGTCAGAAATGCGTTTTGGTTTCATTCTCAAAGAATAATTTGCAGACTTTCCCTGTCCCTTGTGTGGCATCTCATAATATTACAATGATTTTCTTTGAATGCTTTTCCTGAAAATGTAGTGAAAAAGGAGTCTAATTAAGAAAAAAGTGTCAGGGAGAAAATATTGATATATACTTCGAGTTCTTGGATTTATGTATGATAACGTGACTAATTTTTAAGATGAAATATCTTTTATTCTGTAACTTGCGTACGATTCAATAGCATAATATAGTTGTAGGATGATTTGCTAGAAAGACCTTCATATATGGTGATTACTTGTTTTAATTAATTTTGTATATTTATTTAACTTTCTTGAGCTCATAATATTATAATCTGTTTTATACTGTGTTTAAATAGAACCTGATTATCTGACTGCCACAGACTGTAAAGAGATTTAACTTGCAATTCATTTATTCATTTATTCTTTGGAATGTGCTATGAACTCAAATGCAGGCCTATATAATTGAGTACAATATTGAGAAGAGATTCTCTATATTGTTGATAGCTGTTGATATTTCTTGTAGATATATAATATAGAGTCTGTCATTAATTTAGATAAGCAAATGAACCAAAGGAGAAATAACCAGTTAACAGGGAGTCCTGCTAGATGCTTCAGATTTTAAGTAGATAAATGCTTCATTAAAAACTGATAAAATAGGAAAATGAGGAGAACGTCACAAATCAAACCAGCTTCATTTCTGGTAAGCTAAATACAGTGTAACTGAAAGGTATGAGGTGCTTATTCTGAAATGGGTATGTAATAGCAGTGATTGGCGTCCAAAGCAAACAGAGGTGCTCAGCTCCGCTTTGCTAAGTAGTTCAGAAAACTCATCATGCCAAAAGAATCCTGCTGTGCTAAAATCGGTTTCAGGTAAAGAACATATTTCTAACCCAAGGCACCATAATCTGATAGGCAATTGAACAAGTGAAATTCAATTGTCTTTACAGACAGTCTGTGTGCTAAATAAATGGTGTCATCCATTACATCACTAGTCTTCCTTCACAATACTTGGTTTATAAATTCTACTTCATGTTCACTTGGGTTGCCGTGGTATTACTGGTGGGCAAAACTGTTAATTTAGGAAATGTAATTACTAACTACTATGGGGATCTGAGGTGCTGATAGTTTTGTTTTATGGATATTGGAACTAGAATATAACATCTGCTGTGAAGTTCCTAAGTTTGATTTATTTGCCCTTTTGTATAGGCTATTTTGTGGTTTTAGTTTGGACTAATCCAAACTTTTCAAGAAGTTCATGTCATACTCATTTTATTGAATTTGAAAAATTCTGGCTATTAAAAAATTAAAATCCTTCTTTTCCTCATAGTTTTAGACAAAATTGAGAGATAAATTGAAAAATACCTCAAAAACATTTTGCAATTCTGCCCTCATATGTGTTAGAAATGGAGTGGACTAAAAATCTTCTATGATAGATATAATTATAAATATTTCTTTCTAAGAAACAGAGGGAAATCAATGAACAGTACCATTTTATTCAATAGTTCAATGCCAATGTTTCATTTCTATTAGTACTAGAAAATAGTTTTGAAGGGTTTTTTTTAAAAGAATACAGAATTTAAAGTGTTTTCATTGTTCTCAGCATACAGAAAAATCATAGTGCTTTTATTTGTTGCTTTGTTTTGGTGGGCTTTTTTTTTTAGCAGAACACCTCAACCATGGAGACAGGACTACCTGTACTTACACCTACATGAATTAAGTTCTGTTTTGTATGAAAAGATAGTCATGTATAGATAAGTAAAGCTACTGATAAATGCAAAACCTTAAACTTGCGGATTTTAAAACCTCTATTTCTGTTTTCCCAGAGTCCTAGAGGACATTATATTCTCATTAACATTCTGTTTATGTTTTCTCAAGACTTTGGAGCCATGTTTCTATGTCAGAATTATCTGCTGTATTTTTTTGAGGAATGGATGGTAAACGATGCCTTGTTGCTCTGTGCTCAGCCTTGCTACCCAAGTCATTTTCAGGGGAGGGACACCAAACATTTCAAAGAGTTTTTTATTTGGATTCATTTATCTGCCTGTGATCTTAAAAAAAAAAACAAAAACCCACAACAAAAAAACCCCACCAAAAATAAAAGAAAATCACAGACATATAATGTATTCTAGTCATGATGCTTTAGCGTGTCTGATGTCAAAATTTCTGTTGATTTCAGAATGAGTAAGACTTTGCTATGGTGTAATTCCAAACTATAGATAGAGAAATGACGAAAAGGAGGAGGTAAGGACCAGATATTATTATAGCACCACACCCACAGGAGATTGTGTTTATGTTTTTCTGCTTCAGGCTTACAGAAACACAGAGAAGATAAACACACTGTTTCATCTGATGGATTAAATATATTGTAGTCATTCTGAACAGCCTTTTTTATATTTTGACTTTCAATTAAATAGTCTGCGTGAGTGTGTGTGCTTCTGTATATATGCTTTAGAGTTAGGATTGAAAAAAAGCCCCAACCACTTCTCTAATTCTTATTAAATGACACTTAAGGACATTTGTCTTCAGAAATGGCTTACTTCAGTGTCTTGGATGCAATTAAAATGTAAAGCTTTAAAAATGGCATTTAGGTCTTCTCCAAGTATTTACTTGTCCTCCCAGAATTTAATTTTTACATCCTCTACAGAAATACTCTTAATGTTTTCTTCTCTTGGCTTTGATTATATGCACTGCAAAGAAAGAAATTTCTGCTGACATTATTTAGGTTAGAAAACTGTGAATTTTCTCAAAACATATTGCACTCTCCCTTATGTCTAACATGCTCCATATGTTAATGTTCTCAAATAGGGTTGACTGGGGAAATAAAACACTTCCTTTTCTGGAAAAAGTCTATTTTTGGAGAAAAAGTAATTTCTCCAATAATTCCTCCTATTTTTCAATGACAAAGTAGTAGAAAACTAGGATATGTGAAACCAAAGTTCGATTCATTTTTTGGGCCTGTTAATTGGGTTTCTTCTTGAAGCTATTCGCTTTGTTTATCGGGGCAGGGCACCTGGTACCCCAGATTGGTTTGACAGCTAGCTGGGGCAGCCTAACAGTTCACTGTGTCTGAGGAGGCACAAGCCTTGCTCTCTCCCGACTGTTCCCCTTTGCTGGTACGGGTGGTTGCCTGGCCCATTGCAGCCCTTTCAGGTTGCTAACTTGAAGCAAACCGCTTTTCCTTTATCTGCCTATCTGCTGATTCAGCAAAATAAACTGGCTCCCCAAGAGAGTGGGTGAGTCTCAGAGATAGCTGAAGGAAAACAGAAACATATGTGGGGTGAGTTAGATTGGCTTAGTTAGTTTAGAGAGCCATGCTTGCCTGTGTATACTGGTGGTTAGTGTCTGGGATTTTTCCCTGTCAGGTATGGTAGGCACATTCAGATTCCATCTGAGCCTGTTTAAGACCAAATGCTTCGACCTGATTTACCCTGTATCACAAGGCTGTTGGCTGCTCTATGGTAACTGTGTTCTCTATTTTTACTTAGAAAATAAAGTAATCTTTTCTCCCATGAGAATGTTTCCAGAAAAAAATAAATCTGGAACCGGTATTTTCTGAGGGGGGATGGGAGGAAAGACCCAGTTGGAAAATTCTCAGGTTTGCTGTTGGTTAGTTTGCCATTCAGTTTTTGGCCAACTCACTATGGAAAAGGGAATAGCTACCTACAAATTTATCTTCCTAGCCTGAGCATGCTGCACACTTACGTAACATACCTTGCAAAAGGGAAAAAGGTGGATGAATCTGCTCAGAACATTGTGCATTATTTGAAGAATGAGGTCCTGTCACGAGATTTTAATTTCAGTTTATGGGATTCACTATAAATACCACATGAAATACAAGAAACACTTCTGTATTCGGTGATTTATCACTTGCTTTTCCAAAAATTTTGGTTTATTGACCTGCACATTCCCTAACAAGTTGTTTTACAAGTAGAAAGCTTTGTTGATGGGAACACTATAAAACATTGGGACTGTGCTCTTGCAAAAGTCACTAACCCCCTGATAAACACTGTAATTTGGCTTTTTATGAACGTAATTTGAGAAATATCAGAAATCCTTGTGCAAGTGTGTATACACAACGGTAATATTATGTTCTTTTCTTTTTTTAATATGTCAGTTGGCTAAGATGTGCTCTGGAATTTTACCTGAAGACTTTGTATCTCTCATGGAACAATTGTCTCAGGTTATGAGATAGGACGTTGAAATTGGGAAAGAAGGAGACTGGACAGCCATCTTAGTTTTGATTCTCAAAAGTAATGGAATTAAGACTGGGTAAATGCTTAGTAGTTTGTGTGCTTTAGTACGTGTAAGCAATTGCATCTGACGTATAGAAAAAGTACAATTTCAGACCTCATACACACATAACCTACAGTAAACATTTATCACACAGAACACTTAAAATTTTGCTGCATTGGTAACAGAGATTTGTAACACTTTTTATTCTCTCCCTAAAAAAAATAAAATCTTCAGAATTATAGTTGGTTTGGGTTTTATTGCAGTATGAACTGAAAAAGATCTTGTTTCCTCTGGAGAATGTGAGCAGTTACATATCACTGCAGGAGGGAATTGTTTTCACAAACCAGTCTTTTAGTTATGATATATAAGACACCATTTTACCTAAATCCAGGAGTTGCTGATACTTCTTGTATAGCAACAACTAAGAATCATCTGTCAGTAGTTTATAACCACATCTGTGAATCACTGGACCACAACTGTAGCTTGCAATACCACTTTTCAGTGATTAACAGGTCTTAAAGCAGGTTTTTTTTCATTGCATCTTACAAAATCTATGGGTTGCTGTAGAAATTATTGCACATTGAGACAGTACAGATATTTGTGCATTACAGAAAGTGTGAAGAATATCAGCAGCTAGACATTAACTTTGTTTCTGCTTTCTGAAAATGAACCTCACTTCATCAGTGTGCTATGTCAAGGGATCCTATTACATTAAGTTTGATAAATAAACAGCATTAAAGATTGCACTGGCTGTGTAAGAAGCCTGTTTGACAGTGAAAGATTTTAAAATGCCTACTTCACACAGAAGAAAATGAATACAAGCCCATTTTATGTGCCAAATGACAAACTATAATGATTAATAGACCTATTTAAATGAATAATTGTCCTATGTACTATACCAGCTTATGTTGTACAATAGCTGTATATGCAGCAGCTGGCAAACCTCTTCTACAGAGACGTAAAAGATGAGAATTGGTAAAGATAACAAATAACAGCTGAGCCAGGCCAAGCTAAGAGGAAGCCTACGCTGCGTTTCCAATGACGGCAGTGGGGTTCAGAGAACTTTAATTGGTATCTCAAGATTTCATACACCCTCTCCCCAACTCTATTTCCAAGTATTCCATGAATTACTCTCCTGTAGAATTAATGTTTTAAAGATCTAAATTAATCCCAGTGAAACTAATGTATAGCCAAATTTTCTTCGCTCTGTATGAGATCTTAAGTAATCTGATTCTGTTTTTCCTTAATAAAGAAGGAATCAATGTGGCTAGCATAGTTGTAGCAGAATTGGAGTTTGTGATACATGCCTGCGTTTCTATTTTACTTTTCATTTCTCCAGCACCGTGATAGGAATTGCTCACTTACTGCATAGCAACTGTCACAGGGCAGGTGAGATCATCAATTAGCAGAGACATAGCAAATAGATCTGTGTTTACTCAGGTTTGATCAGACTTATTTTTGACTGTCATAGCCACATGCAGGGAAGGGGTTTTGAGTCTTTCTCTTCACTTTTGCATTGTAAGTCTCTACATCCTCAGTTACAACCTGTGTTCTACTTCATGGATTTTGTCATATGGCTATGTATCTTCTAAAGGGTTCTTTAATATTTTTGTTGAGGTTTTATTAATTTTGGTGCTTTCCTTTCACAAATTTAATCTGACAAAAAGCTGTTGAGTCCTTGGTTACTGCTAATTTGCTCATTTGGCAGTAGTAGAAGCATATTAATTATTATTAATATTTGTGGATGAAGGATCCAGAAAATATATTGGTTTTTAATCTCTGTAGTTATAAGGTTAAAAGTAATTTTGGCATGAAAGACTTCTCATTGGTGTTGATTTCCATTGTAGTAAGAACATTATACATACATATTACAGTACTGGCATAAGAATAATTAATGAAAAAATAGTAGTTTGGCCAAACTCTTCAAGTAGATTCCTACGGGGACACAGAGAATGCACATATTTCCATTATATTAACATTTTGCCAACATAAACAGGAGTATTTTATAACTTTTTACAGTCAATGTAATTGTTTATATTGAACAGCAGTGGCTTGAGGAGGAAGCTAAATTGTTGAATTCGCATTTCAAGCTCGCTTTAAACTTAGCTCTGGTATTTTGCTGTTTTAAATGTGCTAATACTTTAATGATAAAGCTTACACAGCTCAGGCCTTTTGTGAAGGGACATTTGTGATTGACCAAGATGTAAAGAAGCATCCTTTCTACTCAGCTGTCCACCTAGACTATACTCAAGCAAGTTCACAGTCAGTATAATCATTCCATTCTTCTTTTACCTGGTCTGTAGCAAAGGCACCAAAATCCCTTACCCCTTGCCCTGACCCTTGTAGGTGTGACCCTTTTCAGTGAGGGGGTACTCTTCTGACTTTAGGCACTTCTTCTAGGAGATGCAGCCAAGGCATTGAGAAAGCAAACACTGATTAATGAGTTCCTGCAAACAGTTTGTTCTGTGACTTTCGGATTTGTGGCAGTGCCCCCTTGGGCCATTTCCCCTGTTGCTAGTGAGAATTAAGATTGTATAATGGAGTGTTTATCTCAACATCATTTACTGTCTCACTGCATTCTTCTGAGAAGATTTAAATATGTGAAAAAAAATTATTTGTCACCTTGATAAATGGTAGTTAATCTTTTACCTTTTGTAACCTCTGACAGAGTTCAGAGAAGCTCGGCAGACTGTGATCCTCATTTTTGTGAGACTGCCTCTTGTTTAGATAGAAGTGAGCATGTTTTAGTTAATCTCTGTGTGTTAATTCTATAAACGCATGTCCATAACCCAGTCAGGTCATTGGAACTGTTAACTTAATGTTCACCTTCATCTGAAATTGTAGATGAAGGGTTTTTTGATATCTTTTTAACACACTTTTTTTTTTTTTCAATACATGTCTCTCCCTTTTAAAATGACATTCTTTGAGGATAAGCTACAGAGGATAATTTTCTCTATTTGGAGGACTCATTTAGACTTGTTTCTTTCACTTACTAATTTGCAAGCAGAGGTCCACATTTCCAAATCAAAACTTCAGTGGATTATATGCCTGTCTTGAATGAATAATGGTGTATGAAGAGCTGAAGTCAGATATTATAAAGGCTTTCTCAGGCTCATGCATTTACCTGTACCTAGCTTGTGCAACATCAGTTTTCCCAGCATGGGACCAATCTGTTAAGAGCAGAGTAATACCTTCTGGGGTGTTCCTGTAGCAGTACCGGGAGGTGTGGGGGGGCTAGCCTGGGCTAGCAGCCAGCCAGACACTCACCCACAGGTTGAGGTAGAAAACAGGATGAGAAAGCTCATGGGTCAAGATAAGGACGGCGAGATGGCTTGACAATTACTGTTGTTGGGCAAAACATGCTCAACTTGGGAAAAATCAATTTGTTGTCATTTAAAATAGATCTGCACAGTGAGAATGAAAAATACAGATACTGAAACACCTTTCCTCCCTGCCCTTTCCTTCACTCTCTTCATTCTTGTCTCCTCTACCCCCACCCCAAGATTTTATTTTCTCACAAAATAAAAGCCTCCTAAGCATATAAAATAGTGCATGTTCCTTTTTTTTTTGTTTTGATGAGTACAGTGATTGTTACCAATGAAATTTAATAGCACATGAAGCTTATCATAGAGAAATATCATTAGACCATCTTTCTAGCCCTCCCTCAATCCCTGCAAAATTGCTATTTCACTCTGTATATTGCACGCTAATGGACTGTTTTAATAATTAATTGATTTGTATATTATTTGAGTTGGACAGTGAGAATGAGTTTAGAACCTTATGACACTCTCCTTGGAATCTATGCCAAAGTTAATATTTTTACTATTATAGAGCAACAGAAGCAAGTAGCAGAATCTGAGTCTCTGAACTGTGTAAAGGGAACTGGTAAATCTCGAAATGTGTGTCTATTATTAACTCACTAATGAAAACAATGTTTTCTTAGGGCTTAATTCAAAATCCATTGAAATTGATGTAAGGATTTCCAGGTTTAAGTTAAGGTCACAATCATACAGTTGTGATAAGCAACCCCCAAATAACTCTATTTTCTTCTCGGCTTCGCTTGTATGAAGTAAAGCTGTCGTAAGTACACTTAATATCTCAGAAAATACTTTCAAATGCACCTTCCTGAAAAGGGCTGTAAAACCTAATGCAAAGAGAAAAAGAATAACAGTAAATAGCCAGTGTGCCTGTGATGCCCTTACAGAATATCTTTTCTATGATTCAAAAGCACCTTTTTATTCTTTGAGGCCTTTTGGTAATAACAACAAAGACAGCTAGAAAATAATCTTCAGATGACATGTCCCTGAGGCAACACAGACTGCGATCTGCAGAAAGAAATTAAATAGCTTAAAATGTTTTGTTTCAAAATCATATTTATAATTGTGTGGACTAGCACACATAGGATACTGTGAACAGCACAGGCTCTCTCATTTATCTTGATGCTATTGCCCTTTCAGGTTTTCCAGGATTGATGAGACAGTGATAGCTTAACCCATCCGAGCTTTTTCTGTAGATTTGTGAACATACTGAAAACATAATGTTTTTATTCAGAGACAAACCTGCACTTCCTCCTGTTTCTTGTCCACAGTCTAAGAATCTCATATTTTCTTTTTGTCTAGTTTTGTTATTTCATTTTAGCAAATTTTCATGTGGGACGGGGAAGTCTGTCTTCTGCTTACAGATACAAAGTGCACCTCTCCGTGCTCAGGCTGGGTTTCTGTCCCTTCTGAAAAAAATCCGCTTACTGCAGGATTTCCCAGTTCTGATTCAGTGAATGGAAAATTGTGTGGAAATCAATGTTGTGGGCCGTGAGAGGCAGAATACAAAGGACAGCCTAATAAAGATTTATATGAGAGTATATAGCTTGTGAGGGCTTCCGTCTCTCAGTGTTACTTGCTCTGTTTGCCTTACATCACACTGGGGAAAAAGAATGCCTTCATTTTATATTAGGTTGTGTTGTGCACTTAAGTAGAATATGTGTTATTTTAGCAGACACATTGTAGCAACCTAATAGCATTTTTCAGTGCTTGAAAGAGACATTTTTTTTCTTAGTCTTGCCTTTTCATTTAAAGTATCATTCTCTTTTCCGAGGTACATCTAAAATGGCACTAGGGGATTTTATATTTACTGTTTTACAGAGAAAATTTTGCTGAGTTTTAACGTGCTCTGAGTTTTACTGTAATATGCAACCTTCCCTAAATGTGGGCTTTCAGGATAAAGAAGGTTCCGAGGTTCAGGTGGACTTTCTTTGTCCGATTATATCAGTGATGGTATCACTACTTCCCTCGTCCGTTCAGCTTGTTTGCACGTTTAACAGTCATTCCAACTTAGTTCATTATTCTAACCTGATTTAACATAATTAATTAAAAAACATTAAAAGTACTACACTTACAAAACTCTACAGATGTAGGCAATCAGTTCTGTTCCATAAGAGCATAAACTTGTTGTTTATATCAGTTTTCAGAGTTAGAATTACCCTTCAATATTAGTCATAACCTGCTGTGGGTTTCCTTATCTCTTATAAACTGCTAGTAGCTACGTATCATTTTTATGTGAAGGTGGAGTTGATGGAAAAATATCCATTTACATTCACCCAGACCTGAAGAGGAAACAAAAGTCACTTGACTTACACTGTATTTTTCTTGTTATTTTGATGGTCGTGGACCCATAGAATACAGAAGAATGGCCAATTCACTGGCTTTTTTTCAAGGAGTGAACTACTATTTGATATGAATCAAAGCAGAAAAATAATACAAAGTCATGCAAAAAAGCAACAAAATAACATTTACCAGAATGTCCACAGAAGATATGTATTTATAACTATCAGTGCTAACAGTGTGATTAAAATAGCAAACGTCTTTGCTTGGTGACATTGTTTTCTTTTTATTAAACTAAAATGTATATCTTGTAATTAGTTGGAAGAAAATGCAGGAGAGAGTTGGTAGTTCGGTCTATAAATTGCAACTTTTCAAGGTTGATGTCCAGGTATTCAAATCAGTGTTTACAACAGATACAGCATGAAGCCTAGTGAAAATCAATATCATTAATAGATCATGTTATTCAAAGTTATGTGAATTCCATTTAAGTAAATAACTGAACAGAATGAGATGTTGTCAATGAGAGATCTTGAAAGGAAATAAAAATGATTGAGATGAGAGCACGCAGGTTATAGGAACAAAGCAAGAATTCAGTCAGAAAGGCAATGTCACGGGGATTAATAATCAAGGCACATTTGGATAGGGAACATAGAGGAGTACAAATCTATGACTATGACATAGATTGTCATTGTGGAGAATGACAAGCAAAAAAAAAAATCTGAGAAGGGCATTTCACTCAGGGAAAAAAAAATGCGTACAATGGTAGAGCACAAGTACAAGAAGTACAGCTTAAAGTATGGTCCTGTGATGTTTCCGAGCGAAGTGGAGAAGAAGCAATGCTTGAACGCTGGATACCTCTGCTTTTGCTCCCTATAAGATTTCACTTTGATGTCTAGAGATAACATGTCTTATGACTGCAGCTTAGCCAGAGGTATTCTAGGTTCTGCGTCATCGGAACACCTGTCAGATGGAGAACGTCTGTGCCTGCCCCTCCTCGGCTATCTTAGTATTTCTCTCTAAATTTCTCTGAGTATAATAATCCCTCCCTTCGTTTTTTATGGTTCTACCTTCTGAATGCTGTTCCACAGGTCTCTAGTGTAAAATCAGGCCTGCATGGCTGAGAGCTTAGTGTTTTCCTAATCCTTTTTTCTTTTTTTTCTCACTGCTTCAGTTTGCATCTTTCTTCCCTCTTTAGTGGAGATTTCATTTCTTGTCTCTCTGATTCAGTAGGTACTCAGATTCAGCAAAGTAAGCAAATGTGATTCTGTTCAGTTACATTTTTCCCTTTTCTGTGAAGATGACTTTTTGCCCATCTTTCAGTTGAGACTAGTGGGTTAGGAGAGGTTACGCAGGAACAGATCGATGAGATCTTACTGCCTTAAACTGAAGAAACCTTTCTAATGAGCAAGCACCCGAAAATTTACCATGTCAAACAATTCTCTCCATTCACTGTGCAAAATCTTGTCATTTAAATGCAAACTACAAAGCAGAATTTGGAATCTTTCAGTACCTGAACATCTAACAAACAGTATTTGGGAGATGTTACTTTGCAGCCCAGTCACTGGTTAGTTTTCTCTCTAAGGGTTTTTGCTGCTCGTTGAGCGCAGCATTTTTAGATTACCTCTGGACTTACAGTCTCAAGTACAGTTTGTGTAAAGTAAGTATAGTTTATCAAAGATGCTTTGAGTTTGACACTGTAACATAAGTCATACCTCTTTTACTCTTCCAACTTGTATGAATTTTATGCAAATGTTGTAAAAAGGCCATGTAAAATACTTGATTTTGACACCATATCAAACCAACCTCTTGCACTGTCACTCTTTTCCATAGGATAGCTTATCTTTACGTGGTAAAAAAAAAAGTCTTTCATATCTTTCTGTCTACCTTATCTTCCTTTAACTATTGGGTCTCAGAGTTCCTGGCAGAATATCTAGGAGAATGATTTTCATTTCTGAGCGTACACCTCAAGTAATGGAAAGTATTATGTTCTTATGTCATATATGGAATCTGTCTCACAGCAAGGCTAGAGAGACCTGGAAAGTTGCATCTGAGTGATCCAAAAGTAGCATTGAAATGCTATTTTAGCTCTGCAGGAAGATGAAAGAGCTTTTTACTTTCCTGCTACTATTATAATTTCAGAGTGACAAGTGATAAAAGCAGCATTGGACTGAGTGCCTCCCACAGTTTTTAACAGCATATCTGAACCACATGTAATACTTTCTTTATTGATAGGAGTGCAAAGTAAGTTGTTCATTCTGCAAAATGGAATTTTGGAGGTTATGGTTGCGTGTGCAACTTGGTGTGCACAAAGGATACAGCAATTAGCTGTACAGACATCGATAACATACATAGTTCCCTTTATTCACAGCTATTTGAATGCCAGTTAGTTTGAACAGATAAACCAAGATAATGATAAACTGTCAGTCGAAGCGTTTAGAAGGCAGGTAGTGTGACAGAAGATGACAAGGAAGGAAATGAGCTAAAGCATGAGGGAGAAAAAAAGACTTATAAAACCCTCTGACTATACTGACACCAGCTGACTTTGAAGTACGTTTTGAAGAGGATAGTAGCACAATGAGGATATGGAACAAAGCCCACACAAGTTATGAAAGCACGAATATACTCCTTCCTTGAAAGTATCTGAAATCAATTTTTGCCCCATTTTTAGAGGCTTAGCAACCTCTTTGTTTTTCCTCTAAAGTATTGTATACCATCTGCTGTTGTTTGTCCTTTTGTTCATAAAACATACTGATAAAGCAGAGCTTATAAACAGTTTTAATCTTAAATAAAGACTTTAAAATAAAAGTGGAAATTGTGGCCTACATTCTGTAAAACAAAACAGATTTTCTCAGGCAGTTGGTAGGATAAACAAGCTACAGTGTTTTAGTGTTAAAGTATGTATTTCAGGTTCTGGCACTGGAATTTAATAACGAAATCTGAAAGTTCCTTGTTTTGCTATACAAGGTGTTTCTAACATGTCACGATATAAGGGTGTTTTTGGCTTCTTACAAATCGTCCCGAAGATATCCACCACTGTAAGAGAAAAAGTTGGGCTTGTCAGTATTGAAAGTAGATAGGGAAGATAAAGATAATTGAAAGACATCTGACTTAAATACTAAATTACCACTAACTTTTTGCTCAGAAAGTCCTTTTGGATTTGCAGAACAGAAAGCTACAAAGACACTGGAACCCTTACAACATGAATGGAATAGGTTTGAAAAGGAGTCCCCAGCTAACACAATGGAAAGTTTTCACTTTTCTTGAAAAAAAATGTTTCTACTAGTTACCATCTATTTTTTCGGTGGAGCTGAGCATAACAAATGGATTTATTTTTTTTTAATAAAAAGTAACCATTTATATTTTGTTGAGATTTCTTCAAAACCTGTCCAATGTAATAATTTCAGAATCTCCGCTGCTCCTCACTAGATACTTGTCCCAGTCTGCACTTGAGAATAATAAACATAACATGCAGATGGTACAGGCAGATCTCAAAGAGGTCTGGATATGGGACAGCAATAAAACCGAAGATGCCGACACCCTCGGTACAGGCATTTGCTGCTTGCTGCTGTGTCCTATACTGTGCGCTAGATGCTTCTAAGCGTCTCCTTAGAGGCTGCATGTGTGACTGTTCAGTTACAGAACCGCCATCACTCCAAATGGGGACGGATTTCCTCTAACGGCAAGCCAGAAATCAGAGAACTGCCTAGAGCAAGATGATTGAAGAATGACAAGCACTGCAGGGATGTGTCTTAAACTTGTCTTGCTCGAGTCTGCATGTTGCAGAGAAGCTCAGCCATTCTGAAAGGGTGTTAGAATTTGTTGAGCAGGCAAAAGTAGGACACATCTACTTTACATTCTGGAGCAGAATAATTTTCCTTTCTCCTAATTTAGAATTGTCCACAGAAGTAAAAAAAAAAATATCCAAGTTTCTATCAGCTTTGTTAGCTCTTTCTTTAATCTGCTTCGCTCAGGGAACAGCACATTCATCTATTTCAAGACTAAATTAAAGCACATTGTTATGGGGGTGTTACTCCAGTGCTTTCTTCTTGTAGTAGTTTTGTGGTTGCTTGGAAGCATTACACTCTAGGTACTGTTAAATCAGGATTGTCACAAATACTACATTATACGATTTAAGGAGGGTAAAAGGAAAAAGAAAACCACACTGATACTTCTATTTCTTTGATGTATTATAATTCCATGTAGGAATAAGAATTTAAGCTGGAGTGTAATCCATTCCCTATAGGCTAGATTTAGCACTTCTATAGCTGTACTTTGATTAAAACTCAGTTAAATCTGGAATTTTGCTGAATAATTTGATATAACATTATAAAATCCATATAACCCCCCAGTGAATATAATGCAGATTTTTTTGTTAATGTCAAATATAATTACTCATCCAATTTTCATCCATCTCATTTATGTTCAAGAATGGAACCTCAATTATTTCTTTTTATAGAAGGTTTTTAACATGCTATTAAAACACATTGAAATGGGAAACATTTACATTGCTCACATAGAAATGGATGACACGAGGTGAGGAGGTGAACGCTGGCAAATTTCAAAAGATTTTGAAGTGCAGGTCAAATAGACACTTGGCATATGATGTCTGTATTTAACAGTACTTAGTGTTGGGCACATACAGGGTATTTCAACAGCTAGGCTTATCTGTGAAGCGCTCTGCTTTTAATGGGGAGCTGGATAATGTGAGCACCTGCAATTCTAGCTCAGTAAACTTCTGAAAAACAAGCTCCTTCGGTGGCAGTGGAAAGCTGACAGGCATTTTGGGGGACACGGTGGTATTCTCCTCTTGCATCCTGGCAGTAAGGCTATTTAGAAACCTCCCAAACCTCAATGCTGAAAGTTCTTGTTATATTTCAGGTACATCCCCTGTTGGACAAAATTAGTGTTATAATTAATTAACCTCCTTGAAACCTGTGTATCAGTCTATTTAGAAGGCACATAGTATTTTGTCACTTCTTGTTACCAAATAGATTTTTTATTGCCTTGTTTATGTGCAGTGCCCAAGTGAAACAGCAGCTCTGAGGATGAGATTACAGGGTCTAGATGCTTTTTAGGTGTCTAACCACAACGTCACTGCTTCAAATTTCAGAATTAGTTGCAGTACTGACAGCAAAATCCAATTCCTGTTGTTGTCCAACAGGAAACTCCAGTGGGTTCAAAAAGATTTTCCTGGGTAACTAGGAATATTAGAACTAACCACGTTCAATCTTTCCTGAGCAAGTATGTACCCGATGAAACGAGGAACCCCTCCAAACCAGATTCCTTTTGCAGATTTCGGGGATATTAAGATAGCAATTCATTGTTATCCACACTGTCTTTGTGCCCAAAATCACACTCATGGAATCCATGTAAAGATGAAGAAGAGTTAGGAAAGGGAAACAAAACTCCTGGGCACTTAGAGAATTACAGTTAGACCTTTTCCAACTGTTGCCATAACATGCTAATAACTATTTTATGATCTCACTAAATAATAATTAAAATTCATAGTATCTGTCTAGGCTGATTAATTATGATGCTTCCTAGTATGGCAGTGTCTCAAATTACCTCTGCTGCTTACTTCTGCCCCTGAGAAGCAGCCAGAACTGTTTGCGTGGCCAGATTCAGATCAGCTGACGTTGGGTGAGGATTGCCACGCGTGCATGTGCACGCATCTCTCTTCCAGCAAGTTACGACCACGCCGCGGTGCTTAGCAGACGTTTCATTTCCTGACTCACGTGGGAAGAGCTGCGTATAAACTGTTCTGATAAAACGCAGGACCGTTTGCCGGTACCTGGACGCGCGGCGGTGCGCAGCAGAGCGCCGCCTCACGCGTGCAGCCGCCGGGCCCGCGGGCACATCTGAGAGGGGGCGGCTGCCGAGACGCCGGCCCCGCCCGC